>OU785238.1:16600000-16810000 GCA_917051295.2 Erebia ligea | reverse complement strand
TACCTAACCTAACTACCTAACCTAACTACCTAACCTAACTACCTAACCTAACTACCTAACCTAACTACCTAACCTAACTACCTAACCTAACTACCTAACCTAACTACCTAACCTAACTACCTAACCTAACTACCTAACCTAACTACCTAACCTAACTACCTAACCTAACTACCTAACCTAACTACCTAACCTAACTACCTAACCTAACTACCTAACCTAACTACCTAACCTAACTACCTAACCTAACTACCTAACCTAACTACCTAACCTAACTACCTAACCTAACTACCTAACCTAACTACCTAACCTAACTACCTAACCTAACCTACCTAACCTAACTACCTAACCTAACTACCTAACCTAACTACCTAACCTAACTACCTAACCTAACTACCTAACCTAACTACCTAACCTACCTACCTAACTACCTAACCTAACTACCTAACCTAACTACCTAACCTAACTACCTAACCTAACTACCTAACCTAACTACCTAACCTAACTACCTAACCTAACTACCTAACCTAACTACCTAACCTAACTACCTAACCTAACTACCTAACCTAACCTACCCTAACCTAACTACCTAACCTAACTACCTAACCTAACTACCTAACCTAACTACCTAACCTAACTACCTAACCTAACTACCTAACCTAACTACCTAACCTAACTACCTAACCTAACTACCTAACCTAACTACCTAACCTAACTACCTAACCTAACTACCTAACCTAACTACCTAACCTAACTACCTAACCTAACTACCTAACCTAACTACCTAACCTAACTACCTAACCTACTACCTAACCTAACTACCTAACCTAACTACCTAACCTAACTACCTAACCTAACTACCTAACCTAACTACCTAACCTAACTACCTAACCTACTACCTAACCTAACTACCTAACCTAACTACCTAACCTAACTACCTAACCTAACTACCTAACCTAACTACCTAACCTAACTACCTAACCTAACTACCTAACCTAACTACCTAACCTAACTACCTAACCTAACTACCTAACCTAACTACCTAACCTAACTACCTAACCTAACTACCTAACCTAACTACCTAACCTAACTACCCTAACCTAACTACCTAACCTAACTACCTAACCTAACTACCTAACCTAACTACCTAACCTAACTACCTAACCTAACTACCTAACCTACTACTAACCTAACTACCTAAACCTAACTACCTAACCTAACTACCTAACCTAACTACCTAACCTAACTACCTAACCTAACTACCTAACCTAACTACCTAACCTAACTACCTAACCTAACTACCTAACCTAACTACCTAACCTAACTACCTAACCTAACTACCTAACCTAACTACCTAACCTAACTACCTAACCTAACTACCTAACCTAACTACCTAACCTAACTACCTAACCTAACTACCTAACCTAACTACCTAACCTAACTACCTAACCTAATACTACCTAACCTAACTACCTAACCTAACTACCTAACCTAACTACCTAACCTAACTACCTAACCTAACTACCTAACCTAACTACCTAACCTAACTACCTAACCTAACTACCTAACCTAACTACCTAACCTAACTACCTAACCTAACTACCTAACCTAACTACCTAACCTAACTACCTAACCTAACTACCTAACCTAACTACCTAACCTAACTACCTAACCTAACTACCTAACCTAACTACCTAACCTAACTACCTAACCTAACTACCTAACCTAACTACCTAACCTAACTACCTAACCTAACTACCTAACCTAACTACCTAACCTAACTACCTAACCTAAATACCTAACCTAACTACCTAACCTAACTACCTAACCTAACTACCTAACCTAACTACCTAACCTAACTACCTAACCTAACTACCTAACTAACTACCTACCTAACTACCTAACCTAACTACCTAACCTAACTACCTAACCTAACTACCTAACCTAACTACCTAACCTAACTACCTAACCTAACTACCTAACCTAACTACCTAACCTAACTACCTAACCTAACTACCTAACCTAACTACCTAACCTAACTACCTAACCTAACTACCTAACCCTAACCTAACCTAACCTAACTACCTAACCTAACTACCTAACCTAACTACCTAACCTAACTACCTAACCTAACTACCTAACCTAACTACCTAACCTAACTACCTAACCTAACTACCTAACCTAACTACCTAACCTAACTACCTAACCTAACTACCTAACCTAACTACCTAACCTAACTACCTAACCTAACTACTAACCTAACTACCTAACCTAACTACCTAACCTAACTACCTAACCTAACTACCTAACCTAACTACCTAACCTAACTACCTAACCTAACTACCTAACCTAACTACCTAACCTAACTACCTAACCTAACTACCTAACCTAACTACCTAACCTAACTACCTAACCTAACTACCTAACCTAACTACCTAACCTAACTACCTAACCTAACTACCTAACCTAACTACCTAACCTAACTACCTAACCTAACTACCTAACCTAACTACCTAACCTAACTACCTAACCTAACTACCTAACCTAACTACCTAACCTAACTACCTAACCTAACTACCTAACCTAACTACCTAACCTAACTACCTAACCTAACTACCTAACCTAACTACCTAACCTAACTACCTAACCTAACTACCTAACCTAACTACCTAACCTAACTACCTAACCTAACTACCTAACCTAACTACCTAACCTAACTACCTAACCTAACTACCTAACCTAACTACCTAACCTAACTACCTAACCTAACTACCTAACCTAACTACCTAACCTAACTACCTAACCTAACTACCTAACCTAACTACCTAACCTAACTACCTAACCTAACTACCTAACCTAACTACCTAACCTAACTACCTAACCTAACTACCTAACCTAACTACCTAACCTAACTACCTAACCTAACTACCTAACCTAACTACCTAACCTAACTACCTAACCTAACTACCTAACCTAACTACCTAACCTAACTACCTAACCTAACTACCTAACCTAACTACCTAACCTAACTACCTAACCTAACTACCTAACCTAACTACCTAACCTAACTACCTAACCTAACTACCTAACCTAACTACCTAACCTAACTACCTAACCTAACTACCTAACCTAACTACCTAACCTAACTACCTAACCTAACTACCTAACCTAACTACCTAACCTAACGGTTGTATTATGTGGCCACGTTTACAAACTTAACTTTGCCGTTTTCTCAGTACATTTTACAGTCATTGAGTTACACGTTATATTGGTCAGTGATATCTCATTAATTATTCGAGTTTTACAATTAGTTTATGTTTTGTTACATGCATAATTTACCCATTTTATACTTTTGATCGAATCAGGTTTTTCAATCAGGAAGTTTTGGAGGAAAACTCATTTGCAATCGGGCGATAAGTGACCACATTAAAACAATATTTCGCGTTCAAGAATCGTAAATAACTCATAAAATTCATCTACTGTTTTTATTAATGTCCTTGATCGATAATTAATAATACTGTAATGAAGTCGACGGCCGTGAAGCCCCGCGTGTCAGTTCTAAGACCTCACTAAATCATTCAATCGGTAGTAGCGACGGGCGGTGTGTACAAAGGGCACAACGCGAGCTTATGACTCGCGCTTACTAGGAATTCCTTGTTTATTGCAAAACCCACCAACAGCGCGGCGCACAAATGCAACTAGGTACGAGCTTTTTAGTCGCAATAATCTTAGTAGGTAATGTGCTGCTTGCTGGCACCAGGCTTGCCATCCATTTATTCCTCGTTAAAATATTTAAAAAGTGTACCTACTCAATTCGATTACAGGGCCTCGTAACTCGTAAGGGCCCCGTATTGTTATTTTTTGTCACTACCTCCACGTGCCGGGAGTGGGTAGTTTGCGCGCCTGCTGCCTTCCTCGGATGTGGTAGCCGTTTCTCAGGCTCCCTCTCCGGAATCGAACCCTGATTCCCGTGACAACCATGGTAGTCACACAAACTACCATCGAAAGTTGATAAGGCAGACATTTGAAATATGTGTCGCCGGTACTAGACCATGCGATCGGCAAAAGTTATCCAGATTCATCAAAAGTAACGACTTTGGACGCGAGGTCCTCCGTCGATTGGTTTTGATCTAATAAAAGCACTCGTCCCATCACTGGTCAGAGTTCTGATTGCATGTATTAGCTCTAGAATTACCACAGTTATCCAAGTAACTGAGTTAGATCTAAGGAACTGATATATTGAGCCATTCGCGGTGTCGCCTTAATACGGCTTGCACTGAGATATGCGTGGAATCTTTGAGACAAGCATATAACTATTGTATATTGTATTGCCGCAAATTGTATACTTTGTTATTAGCTAAGTTTACTATTGTAAACTTTACAATTTACATTAATTATTGTCCTTTGTGGTGTACAATTAAAGTATATTCATTAATTCATTCTTTCATAACTAGTAGCAGGATTTACCAGAGAGATACTTCGTTTTAAACAAACGCCTCTAGCCCGTCTATAGTCGAAGCGCCTCGCGTGCGCCTCCAGCGACGGAAGCGACGCGGTGCCCGAGTAGTTAAACCTATATATTGCACCCAGGTGCAGGTAGCGGCGGTCGTCAGTAAGTGGAGTCCTTTGAAAAACTCCGCTCACACACACTAGGCCTCAACTTGCACGGACAGAGGTGGTCCCAAGTTCGAATGTTCACAAACGAGATGGTCTCAAGATACACACACGCGCACAATTGGCGCTACAAATCGCGTTTCGTCTGTTGTAACAACAGAAGCGGGAACGATTTAAAGTTCGCCGCCCGGTATCTGTGAGCCCGCCAGCAGAGACCCCACGCGCTGCGCGTTCGAATGTGGACATTTGAGGTCGTGCACGGTCGGTGTATGCCACCTGACCAGTTAGTTATGCACGCTTTACGCTTCGCTCGCGCCCAACGGCCGATTTCTGAATACAATAAAATAACGAAAACTACGCTTAAAGAGACGAACTCGCTCCCGTCTTTAGACGCCTCGTTACAGTCGTAGAGCGACCACAGTGACCCCAAAAACATGTTGAGCCTCCGTGACCCGCCCCGAACCCGAACGGCGACACTATAACACAGGAGCTTCAGCCTCAGACGCGGTTTCGTCGGTCGACACCGTGGATTGCATATTGTAAAATAAATATTATGGTAGATTAATTTGACTATTCATTAGCACTTGTAAAAAGCCTATTAGAATAAAAAAAACTTTAATTTTGAATTATGAAATTTGCAATTTGCTTCTACGCCTCCATTCGTTCCGATACAGCATACAACGCTTGCTCGGCGAGCGGTCGAACAGGCCGGAAACTTTTTTGCAACAGGACAGTTGTTCGAATATGATATCCTAAATGTGGTCTTAGACAAGAAAACGGTTGAATCAAATGCAAAATTAATAAAAGATGATTTATTATTGCTTCTCCGTGTTAAAGTACGTCTAGGAAGTTTTCTTTATGCACAGAAACCGTACCTATATTATACTAATATTATAAATGCGAAAGTGTGTCTGTCTGTGTGTCTGCTAAGCTTTCACGTCCCATCTGGTCAACCGATTTTGGTGAAATTTGGTACAGGGGTAGATTGTATCCCGGAGAAGGACAGACTACTTTTATCCCGGAAAATTAAAGAGTTGTTTATTCAAATAAACTTTTACAAGTGCTTTTGAATCGTCGTCTAGTGAATGTACCACTGGATCGGAATGCCATTCCTACCGAGAAGAACCAGCAAGAAACTCGGCGGATGCTCTTTTGAAAAAAAAAATCATTTACAATTTCATTACATAAGTAGCTGATGCCTGCGACTTCGTCCGCGTTGTTTAAGTTTTTTGACCGAGCGAAGTGAAGGTCTCTGAATCTACTTGAGTGAATTTGCACTTGTCCGTCCGTCCGTCAGTCCGTCCGTCTGTCAGAGCCTTTTTTTAAAAAAATAATATATAGGCCAGCGCTTGGCTGCAATCTGACTCACTTGCAAGTGGTGATGCAGCCTAAGGTGGAGCGCGCTTGCCTAGAAGATACCTATTCACTCTTGATTTGAAGGTACCTATATTAAAAGAGGGGGGGAAAACTGAAGCCGGAAGGGCATTCCATAATAATTATCCTAGCGGTTCGAATTAGAAACGAGGAAGCAAATCGCTTCCTACGAGCACGCGGAATTTCGACTGCGTAAGGGTGCAGACTTTGTCGATGCCTTGCGGTTCGATGATAAAAAGGCGACGGAGGAACCAGACCGAATAGTTCTTGGGCACACTGTCCGAAATATATCCTGTAGAATACCGACAGACAGGCAACTTTGCGCCGATGTTCCAAGCTTTGCAGCTTGGAAGCTGCGAAGTGACTTGCGCTTTGTTACCAACAAGTCTCCTGGCGCGACGATTTATAACTTTATAGCCTTAAAACTTCTGAATTACTGAACGTAATTACTTTAAATTTAAATATAATATGTAAACCGGTGGCCTCCCGCCGAATATGGCTTAAAAAGTTATAAAAATATTTATTTCAGGGGGGCTCTCATAGAAGCGAATGCGAAGTAAAATATTTTTTATAGCGTTACATAGGGTTGCGGTACCTCGGGTATATCATTTTAAAGTTAATTAGGAATAGAGTCCAAAAATATATATTTTTTAATTGTTCCCCTAAAATTGACGAAGCGGGGTGCTTTCAAAGTGGAAATTTTCTAACGTCCAAAGTTGACCTCAGAACTCTCAATTTTCTGAAAGGCTGAGCCTGAAGCTTGATCAATTATTTGAATTATATCCTGTACTTGAACAACAAATACCTACTAAAATTAGATAAATATTATAAGGAACCGAAATTATTTAATTTTTAATGGGCTTCAGTATTTTTAACAGAACTTCTCAATGATGTCAATAGATGGCATTCTGTAAAAGTTTATGGATACCACGAGGTCTCAGTTCGGGGCGAACCACTAGTTATATTCCCGCGGAAACTTCTGGGTTCGCGCTTTACTCACACACTCTAGGGGTAGGGCAGACAAGACTACGTGGAGTCAGGTTGTGCTGATTCGGTTTAGGGAGAGATTCAAATTTTTTTTAATCAAATTAACTTATTAAATATACTTTCGAATAGTCGCGTGAATCTATCACTGGTTCGGAATGCCATTCCTACTGAGAAGAACCAGCACGAAACTCGATGGTTGCCTGTGGTGGTGGGTGGTTGCTCTACCGGCAAAGACGTGCTAGTTGGCTTATTTATATTTCCGCGTCGACAGATGTGGTGAGACCCTTAGCGTTCCGATACGATGCCGGGTACAAATCTATTGCGTATGAATGCCATACCCTTAACAGGTTAGCCTGCTACCATCTTAGACTGCGTCATCACTTACCATCAAGTGAGATTGCAGGCAATGGCTAACTTGTAGATGGGTAAAGAGAAGGGCTAAAAGTCAACTTTCCCGTATTCCCGAGACCCAATAACGTACGATAAATTCGTACCTAAATAGAAATACGCGGTCCTACTTACCGAAAACAAAATTATGCTAGTTATTTAAATTTAGTGATCTGTGTATAGTATACAGTCCCTCAATAGGATTGGTAGTGTAAGTTAACCTCCACTGGGCCAAATCAAGAGTGAACAGGCATCTTCTAGGCAAGCGCGCTCCGTACCTTAGGCTGCATCACCACTTGCAAGTGAGTCTGATTGCAGCCAAGCGCTGGCCTATATATTTAAAAAAAAAAGGCTCTGACAGACGGACGGACGGAAGATAAAGCTATTTTGGTACCTAACCTCGTGCGATTCGGTTTTTTTGGTCTACTGACTGTAAAAAACTAGAAAAATCCAAATAAGTTTTACGTAACCTTGAAGTCACTTAATCGAAAAATATCGATCATTTTTGTAGAAAATACTTAAATTTATAAATTTCCTATTTCAATTAACCAAAAAATTTACAAAAATAGGCAAATCTCAATTTTAAGAATCAAACTTTAAGTTCAGAAATTACCGCCTTACCACATTTTGAAGTCCGATTTCTCACAATAATGCCCCCTAACGCACCAAATTTTTTAACTTGTAAGGGAAGCTTAGGAACCCCAAAAGTTTTTGAAATCAGTCGGAAGTGACGTAGACAGGTTTAAGTATTTTTAATCTTAAGTTGAAAATTCGTCTCTACTTCTGTCGAACGTAAACTTTTCACTTTCGACCAAAAATTTTGCAACTTGGGCTAATGTTTTGATGGTAATTATTTTATGCAAAGTAGCACACTTCATAGCAAGCATGTTCACAAAAAAAATGTTCGGAAAAAACACAAAATAAAAAGAAAAAAAATTTAGTACTCAGAAATCTCACGAAACGACTTAAAAAAAATATAACTCGAAAACTACCAAAAATCGCTGAACATACATGGGGTATTTTCTGATAGGTCTAGGTACGAGGAATCTAATTTTTTTCTTTGGACGTCACTATTTGGTCCACTCTGTATAACATGTTGTAGTCAGTCAGTCAGGACAAACGATTTTATAGTAATTATTATTAGTATTATTGTATATAATATGTAGATTTACAACAAGAAAACCGCGTGCAAAATTAATAGATATGCTGAACTTATCATCACGATATCGATAAGCAATAAGGAAGCAATAAACAAAGGTCCGAAGATACCGCGCCGGTCAACCGTGCGACCAGATAAAGCGATCGCAACACCCGCCCGGAGTCCACCGCGAGCCGCCCCCGAGACATGAGGTCGTGTTATAGTGTGTGCTTGTGCGTGCTGGCGGCGCTGTTGTGCGCGCGCGCCGCCGCCCCGCGCGACCGCTACCACCCCGAGCGGCGCGGGGCGGCGGCCGCGCGCGCGCCGCGCCCGCAGGAGCTGCTGGCCGGCTTCTGGTACGAGGACGCGCGCGCCGCGCTGCAGGCGCGCCACCGGCCCGACGCCGCCGCGCGCGGCGCCAGGAACGTGGTGCTGTTCATGGGCGACGGCATGTCCGTGCCCACGCTGGCGGCGGCGCGCGCGCTGCTCGGCCAGCGCCGGAACCGCACCGGCGAGGAGGCGCAGCTCTCCTTCGAGGCCTTCCCGACCCTCGGACTCGCCAAGGTGCCGACCGGAGCTGCGTTCGCGACCGGAAGAAGCACTCCGAAACGACCTCGTGCACGAATCGAATAATCCATTTCTCTATTTCTGTATCATGTCCAAGTCCCTCTACCTACTACCTACTTGTAATCCTTTGGATCGAGGATCATTTTCAGAAAGGAGTCGCATCGTGTGCCTCGGTTTCGTAGACAGCGAGGTCTACGAAACCGACGCACACGATGCGGTATAGATTTGATGCGGCTAAAGAACGGACGGACGAAGCAGAAAGTGGTCCCGGTGGCGGAACCCTATGAGCTCGTCAATTTTGAGGTCGTGTCCCTTCCTTCTTGTTATTCTTGCGATGGCTTACATAGAATTGTTTAGGAAGCCGTTCAGCATCGATACGTCGGTTCTGTGCGCTGTCTTCGGAATTTAAAGCATATAATAATATTATATCCGGGTCCACATCGCGATGTCGGTCTCGATCAGTACCTACTCGTATAATACAGGTGATGCGATTTGTCGCCAGACGTATTGCGTGAACGCGCAGACGGCGGACTCGGCGTGCTCGGCGACGGCGTACCTGTGCGGCGTGAAGGCCAACGGCGGCACGCTGGGGCTCACGGCCGCCGTGCCGCGCCGCGACTGCCTGGCGTCGCTGGCGCCCGCCGCGCGCCTCGAATCCGTGGCCGCCTGGGCGCTGGCCGACGGCCGCGACGCCGGTGAGCGCCGCCCCGCCCCGCTCCCGCCCCGTGCGCCCCGCCCGCCCCACTGACCGCGCCGCGTGTTGCAGGCATCGTGACCACGACGCGCATCACGCACGCGTCGCCGGCGGGCGCGTTCGCGCGCGCCGCGGACCGCAACTGGGAGAGCGACGCGGACGTGCGCGCCGTCGGCCACGACCCCGCCGCGTGCGCGGACATCGCGCACCAGCTCGTGCACCACGCGCCCGGGAACAGGTTCAAGGTAACCAAGATGCGCCTCCGACCAGTAACAACGTGATCGGTGAGGCTCAGGCGCCGAGTCGCCGAATGATGTCTGCAGCTTCCAATTTTCGTACAAATAATGTCGTTGAAGTGGAAAGTATTCCAGCAGCAGTATTATCCGCTTCGGCTTTCTACTGAGTGATTCCAAATTTTTACGGCTGTAACTTTTCAGAGTTATGCATGCTTTAAGCTGTCTAATAATTAAACTCGATTTAACTAAAAAATAAATTATATTATTGTGAGATTGTGTTATAACGATGATGTAGGAGCGTTAGAGAATAAATCTACATGTGCCTGAGAATTTCTCCATCATATTCTCAAACATAACAATATGGGAAGTGTGTCGATAAAAACACGATCGAAGCGGTGACGATAGGTTGTGATGATAATAAATGTTTTATAAAAATCGCAGGTGATTTTGGGAGGAGGACGCCGCGAATTCATACCCATAGACAGCGTCGACGATGAGGGCACGAGAGGCCGGAGGACCGACGGCCGCAACCTGATAGAGGAGTGGCAGAGCGACAAGCGCGCGCGCAACGCGACGTACCAGTACGTGTGGAACCGCGAGCAGCTGCTGCGCGCCAACGCCTCGCCGCCCGAGTACCTGCTGGGCCTGTTCGAGGGCAACCACCTGCGCTACAACCTGCTCACCGACCCCGCCACCGAGCCCACGCTCGCCGAGCTCACCGAGGTCGCGATCCGGATGCTGAGCCGCAACGAGAAGGGCTTCTTCCTGTTCGTGGAGGGCGGGCGCATCGACCACGCGCACCACGACAACCAGGTCGAGCTCGCGCTCGACGAGACCATCGAGCTGAGCGCGGCGGTGGCGCGCGCGACCGAGCTGCTGTCTGAGGAGGACTCGCTGGTGGCGGTGACGGCCGACCACGCGCACGTGATGGCCTACAGCGGCTACAGCGACCGCGGCGCCGACGTGCTGGGCGCCTCGCGCGAGCGCGACGCCGACGGCGTGCCCTACATGACGCTGTCGTACATCAACGGGCCCGGCCACCGGCGCGAGGTCGACGGCCGGCGGGTCGACGTCACACAGGACGCAGACTTTCGTACGTATCGGACATCATATCTCTTATCTACGAAGTGGCACTAGTGTAGTGTATAACACTCCACACGGTATGAAGCACGGCGGCACGCGTGTTGCAGGCGCGACGGAGTGGCGCAGTCACGCGGACGTGCCGCTGGAGTCGGAGACGCACGGCGCGGACGACGTGGCGGTGTTCGCGTGGGGGCGGCACGGCGGCGCGCTGTCGGGCCTGTACGAGCAGAGCCACGTGCCGCACCGCCTCGCCTACGCCGGCTGCTTCGGGCCCGGCCTGCGCGCCTGCAGCGGCGCCGCGCCCTCCCGCGCGCTCGCCGCCGGCTTGCTCGCCGCGCTCGTCGTACCGCTCGTCAAGCTGATTAGTTAGAAACAAATCGTAGGATTAGCTTTATTGTATTGTTAATAGGTAAAGGAATTAAATGTTTAGAATTTATCCGAAGGGATAATATGTTTCTAAAAAATCCAGTACTTAAAAATAGAGATTCGAGCTGGTACTGAGATTAGTTATTAGTTAGCTAATAACTAGTCTCTGAAATAAATATTGCCTGCTCATTTAGTACACCGGCGTACAATATTTCGGCATCAACAGTAAAACATACTCGTATTAATTCATAAATATTGTGATCCACTTTCACGACCATACACCACTAACTGCAGAGCGCGCGCGTGTCGCGAGTACGGTGGAAGTGGAATCTCAAACGCCGTTATTTATTATTTTTTTAAATAAATAAAGATTAAACATAATGTCAACAATTCTACTTAAGTATTTATTTTCCTATCCCTGTGTAATGAGCGAGAAACTGGCTAAAGAACCGTCGGTCCTACAAATTCCGAAAATTTGCATAGTTTCTTAACACTGAAATTTTGACGAAATACCACCGTTTTTTGAGCCAAGGCAGATCAACTGGTTTAATACAAACTTGGAGATGCTATCGCATAATATTATGGTATATTTGTTTTATTATTTACTAAGTATTATTGCTTAAACATAAGCAACATAAAGCAAATTATGGAATCTTCGATGGGTCATGAGAAGCTAAATTGCATAATATTTAGCCGCACCATAGAACACATATACTCCTAGCGAAGAGCCGCACCATACAAAATAATATGATCAAGGGATAAAATTAAGACGGGTATTTTGATGTTTAGCGCTATAATATGTAAGCCAGCTTTACAGCTGATAACGTATTATTATGACATCTTTCTTGTTATTTACTAAAATAATTTATGTTGTATAGTGGTACGGAACCCTTATGATAGGAATATACTTAATGGAATAGTGGTATGGTGCGCGAGGCTGACTCGCACTTGACCGGTTTTTTTAAGTTAGGTTAGGTAGATATGAATGGAAGGCCGGGTCAGAGACATATAACTGTTTTATAATTGTAGTAGGTACCCACGTACAACACGACATAATATGAGAATCGTCACCGAACATCAATCTTCAACTTCACCATGACACCAACCTTTCCACATCTTCCATTGTTATAAATTAAACACTACAACTTTTGTGGCAGAACTTTTTAACTCTAAAGACACAAAATAAACTTTTACAGTGTCCAAACGTCACAGACTATAACTACATACTTAAGTAAAAATACCACAGACGATATACCATCACAATATTTTAATTTCTTTCATCCGTCTAATGCCTACAGGAAGGCAGCGAGTCAGCAGTGCAGGAGCTATTTGTCGAGCTGAGCGAGACCTCCGAGTCTACGAGTAACTGTCTAGTTGAAATACTGTATCACAAATATTAATCCGCATATGAAATATCATAGCCTTATTATAACATAATGCATATAGACTGTGCTCTAGAATTTTTTTAGAAATATTGAGAGGAATGCGAAGACAGATGTGCTCGTTACCACATAATTAGTTTTATTTAGAGCTCTAAGTACCAATTGTGCAGATAGGCGAATAACAGAAACCTAATAACATTGTTTTAAACCCTAAATTATAAATCTACGGTCATTATCACTACTACTAGTATGTGAATATCTATGAGCTAAATTGAGCGTAAAATTACCCCATACTTACCTACATTCCTACCTACCTACCTACATTATATTATTTCAAAATACCATATTCGATCTGGAATAAAAACCCACGAGTGAAGAAAAAGTGAAGCCGTGGCAAAAACTAGTCACACATTAAATATTATTGAAGGTTTGGAATTGTCATTTTTATCGAACACTTCGCTGATATTATCTTCATCCACATCTGCCTTATCAATGCTAAATAGATTCAAGATCACTTTGACAGAATATAGTACCTATTAATGCGCGGGAGATGATCAGTACTCAGTAGCCGGTCGCAGGTCTCGGTGTAAACGAGAATACAACGTTAAGTTAACTTATCACCCGCGAGTTGCCGGAGACATGCCGCGAGCTGCTGCCGGCGGCGCGCTGCTGCTGCTGCTGCTGCTGGCTGCCACCGTTCAGATAGCGATCGGTAACCATACAATCTTAACGTAATTTTTTTTTTTTTTTAATCTACTTTTTAAAGGGCTTTTACAGGTGACCTATATGTCAGCCCTATCGTTACACGCTATATACATTAACCCTTATAATGATTAATTCTAAATCTATAGCAATTTGAGAGAATCACTGACAAATTTATATACTTTCGCTGCCGAAACACTCATAGGTTCGCTAAAAATAGAGTTAAAAACACCAATATTCATTAAATTTAAATTAAGCTCATATGTCAGTGCTTCTCTCAAATTGCGGTTACGAACACATGCCAATAGCAAGTGTGAAATATCATCAACTTCACCACATACTTCACAATTGGAAGAGTCACTTTTCCTCATAAGATGTTTAAACTTGCCTAACGGCATGTGTCCGGGTCTAAGTCTAAATGCTATAACTAACTTATTTCTATTTATTTTGCTATTTACAAACCAAGGTATACGAGGAGGCTCGGATTGCATTGTTCTGTACCAAATACCTTTATCAAGCGATCTTTCGTTAAAATACTCTTTCCAAATTTTAAAACAAACGATTTTGAATTTTGAAAAAATCTCTGTATAGTGTGGTTTAATACTATAGATATTTCCACTTATATGAGCCAAATTTGCTAATCGATCCGCCTCCTCGTTACCAATCAGCCCAATATGGGATGGATTCCACTGTAATTTTAAATGAAATTTCATGTCTTTACATTTCTGTATCATTCTAAGTATAGAATATGCTATCGATATTCCATTGCAACCTTTGACACATTTAATAATATGTTGCAGTGCGTTAACATACTTAATATTATAAATGCGAAAGTACACACTTTCAACCAACAAACAAACACTGTAAACGCTGGTCGTCTGTTTCAGGGCTGGATGAGTATCACAGGAGCGCGCGCAACCTGCGCGGAGCCGCGAGCGCCGACCCGCGGCTCGAGGGCGAAGCCACTCTCGAGTTCTGGACGCGGGAGGCGCGCGCGGCGCTGGCGGCGCGCGCGCACGAGCCCCGGGGCGGCGGCGGAGGCGGCGGCGGAGGCGGCGGCGGCGGCGGCGGCGGCGCGGCGGCGCGCAACGTGCTCATGTTCCTGGGGGACGGCATGTCGCTGGCCACCGTGGCGGCGGCGCGCACGCTGCTGGGGCAGAGGCGCAACCGCACCGGCGAGGAGGCGCTGCTGGCGTTCGAGACCTTCCCCACCGTGGGACTAGCGAAGGTTAATTCAACTGTACAATATTAGAAACGTGGAAGAGATCACGCAAACGAGAAAGATATAGAAACGTATAAAGCACTAGCCGATGCCCGCGAATTCGTTCGCGTGGATTGAGGTTTTTTGGTTCCCGCGGGAACTTCAATTTTCCGGGATAAATAGTAGCCTATGTGTTATTCCAGACTATAATCTTGTGACGAAGAAGTCACAAACAGGAGGAAGCCCGGAGACCACGCATCCAGCCAGCACGGAAACTTCTCGAATGTTCCACGGCCGAACACGCCATCGACTCGACGACCCGAACGGCCAATCAGCGAGCCCCACGACCTCAACCCCCTTGCTACGTTACAATCTATCTCTGTGCCAAATTTCATTCCGATCCGTTCAGCCGTTCTGGCGTGATTGAGTAACAAACATCTATCCATCCATCCATCGAAACTTTCGCATTTATAATATTAGTATAGATATTTTAGAAATGGCTCTGAATAAAGATTATCTCTCTTCCGTAGCGGGACTGGAGAAATCGAAAAGTATTATACGATTGATAACGCTTGATAAAATTAATTATGTATTCTTATTTTTATTAGCATTCGAATAATCTTCTCAGATATTGTATTTGACAAGAAGATTGTTAAGGATTAGATTTTATCAGTTTTGGAGTTGATAAAACAGGTGTAAAAAAATTCACAGATTTCACAGTAACCGCAAGAATCGAAGCATTGAAAATGAATACAAAAATTTACGAAAAAAAATACAATTAATTTCTTCTTCAAAATTTTTCAAAAATTTATAACGGTCACTGGCTACACGCTCTGCCATCTCATAGCCTGGGAACGATTCTCGACCAGACAGCGCTTCGTGTGGCAGTTTGCTTGCGCGTGGGAATCAAAGTATGCGAGCCTCATTACTGTCCTTGTGGCAGCCACGTGGATCAGTCCGGTTATCATGGACTCAGTTGCATTCGGAGCGCAGGCCGCTTGTATCGCCACGGTGCTCTCAATGATACAGTCCGTCGCGCTCTGGCCACTGCCTCCGTCCCTGCACAGCTGGAACCCACCGGACTGTTCAGGGATGACGGCGAGAGGCCGGACGGGATGACTACAGTACCGTGGTCGATGGGTCGTGCTCTGGTGTGGGATGCGACCTGCGGCGATACGTTGGCAGCATCCCACCTACCGGGCTCGTGGCTAAAGGCGGGCGCAGCTGCCGAACCTGCTCAGTTGCTTGAGCGCCGCAAATACTCAGCCATTCTCATGAGACTCTAGCTACATCACTTTTTATATACGGAAATACTCGTTTTCTACAATTCCAAATCTAAAGGGACCACCTACAGGTCACAAATTATTAACCGATTTTCAAATTTTTTTCGCCATTTTGTAGTTAAACTAATACCCTTTTTAACTAGGACCCTTTTTTATTTTTTTCTTATATCGGTTTTTTTTCGAAATATTTACAATTTAGTAAACAAACACCCCCAAAAACCCGACTGTTATAAATGTTTCTAGATTCCAAAAAAGTTACCAGCTGATTTTCAAAATTCAATTTATATTTGGATAAAGCTAATCGCTTTCCGTGTGGTTCAGACGTACTGCGTGGACTCCCAGATCCCGGACTCGGCGTGCACGGCGACGGCGTACCTGTGCGGCGCCAAGGCCAACCTCGGCACCATCGGCGTGCTGGCGTCCGTGCCGCGTGCGCACTGCGCCGCGTCGCGCGACCCCGCCGCGCACCTGCCCTCCATCGCCGCCTGGGCGCTGCGCGACGGCCGCGACGCCGGTGCGCTCACGCCTACACTTCTATTGGCATTCTTGTTGCCGCACGCGGATCCACTGCCGTCACATCTGTACAGCTCATTAAAACCTTTGCCAATCTTAAAGGCACGTAGTTACAAAAACTGATAGACGTTGGAGTCCCGAGGTGTGGGCATGGTGACATCGCCCCGGAATACGCAGCGAATGCGATGGCAGACTCTCAGATCCTGGTAACGCAAGACCGAAACGTGTTGAATTCTCTACAACTGATGCATTAGACAGTCGACAAGGATGATGATCTACGTTGAAACAATGACATTTGAATGGTAATTAGATAACTTGCTCTTTTCAAAAGAGCAACCACCGAGTTTGCTGTTTCTTCTCGGTAGGAATTTCATTCCGAAACTGTGGTAACATTCCGAAATACCTACTGTACGATTTAAAAGCACTTTCAATGAGTTTATTTCAATAAAAATAATGAGAGTATGAGTTACGTTTCCATCACTAGGCCAGTGTTCACCGTCACAGATATTGTATGGGGTTGTGTGTGTCTGACTGTCTGGCAGGCATCGTGACGACGACGCGCGTGACGCACGCGTCTCCGGCGGGCGCGTACGCGCACGTGGCGGACCGCGAGTGGGAGAGTGACGCGGACGTGCGCGCCGCCGGGGCCAGTCCGCAGCTCTGCCCGGACATCGCCGCACAGCTCGTGCGCTCCTACCCCGGGAACCGGTTCAAGGTGAGGCGGACGCTGAGGCCTCACCATTTTGCCTTTTATTGAATTGACCAATCAATCAGCCCGTTAGGCTATTGGTCTGATGATGCTAAGACTTGTTTTAAGAGTTTTTGAATTATTTTAGAATCATTTAGCTGACCTATTTACCATTAAGTATTCAAGTAATTTTATTATCCAATAGGTGATTTTAGGCGGAGGACGACGGGAATTCCTACCGAAAGAAGTCACGGACGAGGAGGGAACGCCCGGCAGGAGGGAGGACGGCATCAACCTCATCGAAGAGTGGCAGACGGACAAGATGGCTCGCAACGTGAGCCACCAGTACGTGTGGAACCGGAACCAGCTGCTCGCCGCCGGCGCAGACCCGCCGGAATACCTATTGGGGCTATTCGAAGGCAGCCACCTTCAATATCATATCGAGGCTGACGTCGAGACGGAGCCGACTCTCGCCGAGCTGACGGAGGTCGCGATCAAATCCCTGAGCAGGAACGAGAGAGGGTTCTTCCTGTTCGTGGAGGGCGGGCGCATCGACCACGCGCATCACGACAACCAAGTGGAGCGCGCACTGGACGAGACCATCGAGCTGAGCGCGGCGGTGGCGCGCGCGGCCGAGCTGCTGGCCGAAGACGACTCCCTGATCGTGGTGACGTCGGACCACTCCCACGTGATGGCCTTCAACGGCTACACGCACCGCGGCGGCGACATCCTCGGCCCGTCCGACGACCGCGACGACGACGGCGTGCCCTACATGACGCTGTCCTACACCAACGGGCCCGGACACCGCGCGCAGCGGGACGGCAGGAGAGCTGACGTCACGCAGGAGGCCGACTATCGTGAGTGGCTATTGAAACCAGTCTAGTTTTGTTCAACACCCTAGCGGCCCTCGCGCGTCAGCTAGTAGCTTGTTATACAGCCCTAGCTACATCGTCGGTCTGACAGCTAGCTTAAACGTTTGCCTATCTTTAGGTTCTCATTGCGAGTTCCGGGTTAGGTCGAAAAAGTTATTGGGTTTTTGTGTCAAATATTAATGTGTCAGACCACAGAGCATATAAAGTCGTCGATTCGACATGCATTGAGCTCTCCAGTTTGAATCAAAGTCCAAGTATTTCATTCAAAAATTGGCAGACGCTCATCTGTGATCAATCAGATCAGTTCATTTCATTTCCAAATATAGCCCGTGATACGAAAGACGTTCCGCGGCAATTAGTGGAAGTAATATATTTTCCATACAATAATTATTGCAAATATTCTCCCGTGACGCGCCCTGACACAGACTATACGTACAAGGGTGACCGAAGCTTGTGCAATGCGGATGTGATGTTCCCCTGTATAGTTGGTAAGTCTTCATTGAGATTGTCATAGCTCAAATTCAATCAAGGTGGATTTACACATTCGAAGTAGGAAGCCGGATACGAGCCAATATTTTCTCATATCAGATGATTTTATCCGTGGAGTTCTGTCGGGCCAAGTGTTCAAACAGTCTCGTCGTACAACCGCGCAGCACGGCGAGACCATGCGTGATGCGCGACATGCGGTCACGGCAACGGCGAGTATTGTATAAAGTGAGAGTCACACAGCGGTCTGCCGGCAGGCGCGGCGACGTGGCGCAGTCACGCGGACGTGCCGCTGGCGCTGGAGACGCACGGCGGCGAGGACGTGGCGGTGTACGCGCGCGGGCCGTGGGCGCGCCTGCTGGGCGGCGTGCTGGAGCAGAGCCGCCTGCCGCACCTCATGGCCTACGCCGCCTGCCTGGGGCCCCCGCCCACCGCCTGCCACCCCGCACGCGACTAGCCAGCATTGCCTACGATATCGCACTGTATAAGTGGAACTTTCACGAACAGGAGAAAATTGGATGCATTCCAGAAGGCACTCTTCTGATAAAATATTTTGTGTTAGACCTGCAGAAACATTCAATACAGGCGATTTGTATTTAAACTTTATTAATAAATACAAATTAAGGACAAGAGCATTAAAATATTGATGTTACGTCCACATTGTGAATGGTAACAGTATTTTTCAAAATTCCACCCCTAAGGGGGTGAAATAGGGGGTAAAAGTTTGTATGAAAGACCGTCATTTCTCAAGTTATATCCATGAAACTTAGTATACGAGCTACCGGTTAAAAATGAAGAAATACGTGTTTCACAGTTTTTGAAAATTTCACCCCCGAAGGGGTGAAATAGAGGATGAAAGTTTGAATGAAAGTCCTTCATTTGTCAAAATATTCTCAAGTTATATCAACGAAACTTGGTATTTTGGCTTTCGTTGAAAAATAAAGAAGTACGTGTGTCACAGTTTTTCAGAATTCCACCCCCAAAGTGGTAAAGAGGGGTTGAAATGTTGTATGAAAGTCCTCCATTTTTCAAGTTATAGCCATGAAAGATGGGATTTGGGCTTCTGGTTTAAAATAAAGAAATACGTGTTTCACAGTTTTTGAAAATTTTATCCCCAAGGACGTTAAATAGAGAGTTTGTCCTTCAATCACGCCGCGACAGAGCAACGGTACAACGTGATTTTTTGCATGGGTATAGTTGGAGAGTGATAATATAGGTTACCTTTTATCCCAGAAAATTAAGGAGTGCCTGTGGGAATTAAAAAAACTTATGCCACGCGAACGAAGTCGCGAGCATCCGCTAGTTCTAAGAATATTATTGCTTATTAAAATGCTAGCTTTAAGTTTTATTGTAATGTTATCAATATAGAGATTTGACATTAAAACAAAAACTAAATTATTAAGGCTTGAATACACACATCGCGACGCGTCCAAAGTTATAATACACACATCGCGACGCGTCCAAAGTTATAATACACACATCGCGACGCGTCCAAAGTTATAATACACACATCGCGACGCGTCCAAAGTTATAATCGGAAGGACAGCGCACCTCGATTGCCTGAAGCAATCCTCACAAAATTGATCAGAGTGCATAAACTTTTCTAATCTAAAATATTAAAGTGACTGCTCTAAAGGCTGGCAACGAATTCTTAGATGTTGTTAACATTGCACTCTCCTGCTGCAGTCGCATGTGACTTCGTCATGCAGTCTGACGCATAGGTGTCTGACGTGCTCCAGTTCCTGCGCGACGTTATGCCTTCTGCCGTGCTAGTTGTGTGTGTACATGGCTTTATATTTCCTTACCTTCCTGTTGTGGTCATATTACATCTCATGGTTTGAGGCTATATTGACCTAATATGCAAGGAAAGATATTGTGGACTGCAGTAAGTAGTGTCGTCCAGTGAATCATCAATCAAGATATCAGTCGCTACATGCACCGGAGGGCGGCGGACGGCGGCGGAGGGCAGGGGAGGGCAGGGGAGGGTCCCGGAGTGCGCGTATTGACAGGCATTGTCCGCTGACGCAGATTGATGTCGCGGGCGCAGTGTGACGCGCCGTCGCTCCACTTCTTACAACTTTACTGACGCATCGTCAGTTAGCTGACAGGCGCGCGCTGTGTCAGCTGTATAGCAGACGGGTGACGCCAAACTACTTAGGCCTCGGATACACGGACTGCATAGTGAACTACATAACAGTCTTCTACGTACACACATACGTGGAACCGCTCGAGCAGTTGCGACTGCTTCGGGCGGTTGGCGGCAGTTATTAATGGTAACTTCGAGCTGTTGACTATGACAGTTTGCATGAGAACTGCGCAAACAAGCACTACAAGAGACTATTTGATTGGAGCTTTAATTCTGCCTCATGCTTAGTTCTGAGACAGATTGGGCGGCATAGTAAGTAGAAGAAGTAAATGCTTCTACTCATCTTCCAGCGCAAATATTTATTTTTCTTCTGTCCTGGGTTTCTTTCGCGCACTTAAACATGGTCGCGCCGAATGTGAACAGTCACAGTCGATACTAACATTGTTATAAATGGTAATGACTAATTTAAGTGTGCAGTTTATTAGTTTGTTACGAGCGTCGGCGGCGGAGCGCTCGAGCGCGAGCGGAGATGATGAGAGATGACAGACGATTTATGGTTTAGTTGCAACACCCTCTGTTATTGTAAGCGTCGTTTCGACACAACAAGTTCTACATTGTAATGTGTGAATAGGGTCACATCACGAGGTAATCATTTTCAATAATAACTTACACGACTTTATTTTTATTTAATTCGTTCCATGTAAGTAGAGCTGAACAACACAAGGGGGGAAGGAAATACAAATGGTCGTCGAACCAAACATCGAACCATCACCTCTATCGCTACCTGTGTATTTTAGCTAATATAGGAAGAATTAGTCAACAACAAGACACGTTTAATGTTATTTATTTTTATTTATTTTAGATGTCTTTAAAATATACAATTTGTCGTCAAAATATACAATATACACTATACAGAAAGCAGTAGTAATGTTATTATGAGTTCTGAGTCTGACCGATGCGGTGTCATGAATCAAACGTCGTATGTGACGCTTGTTGCACGCGGCAGCACGCGACGCGACGCGTCACGCGTGCGGCGCGCTGCGCGACTCGCTGCGTCATCACGCCGCGCGTGGCGAGCGCGACTATGTTACCGCTGGGCCACGGTGCTGCACTAGCGGCGGGAATTAAGTTATATGCGACGGAAAGGTACCTGCGCACTACGCAGAGGATAGTACTATAATCGAAGGGAAACCAACCAAAAACACTATAGAATAGTGAACACTATTTTAATATCTACTAGCTGATGCCCGCGACTTCGTCCGCGTGGATCGAGGTTTTTCGGTTCCCGCGGGAACTCCTTAATTTTCCGGGATAAAAAGTAGCCTATGTGTTATTCCAGACTATAATCTATCTCTGTGCCAAATTTCATCCAGATCCGTTCAGCCGTTGGGGCGTGATTGAGTAACAAACATCCATACTTCCATACATCCATACATCCATACATCCATCCAAACTTTCGCATTATTAATATTAACCGTCGCATATTTATTTGATTAAAATAGTGTAACTTTTCAAGTCAATGTTTACTGTTCGTAAGCTGTCATATTTTAGTATGGACACGTCTCTACCGGTAAGGTAATAATCATGGCCAAAGTCTCCCACCAGACTAGCGGAGACCAGAGAGCATTAGGAAAATATGTAGGTATTTAATTTTTAATTTTTTTTAATTTTTTTGGAAAACATACAGCTTAAATAAGTCAAATATAGCTAATACAATAATGATATCACTGGAGCCAGTTAAGTTTCCACGTTTTGTTGAAATACAATATTTTGGGTGGGAGTCCATCTTAAATTTTAGTGAACAAAAATATTATAATAATGAAATTCCCGGAATGCCTTTACTGGGGACGCAACGATAGCAAACCCACAGCGCTCACCTGCGCCAGGATGTGGCATGCCCCTCCAGCGCATGCCCCCGCTGCCTGCCGCGTCCGATCTACTCGCACGAAACAGTTTAGCTCGACGTTTCTGATACGAACCGCTAAGATGGATGGATACCCAATGCAAGAGTGGATGGGCATCTTCTACACAAGCGCGCTCCAACCTAGATCTCATCATTGCTTTGTATTAAGCATTTTTTCGCAATTAAAAAAAGGGAGGCATTAATATTTATACATATTAGACATTAATATTGAATTTAGTTGCTGACCGTATGATTCAGTCGCCCGCGCTAGTAGACCGTGGCCCGCAGGGAATCATAGCAAATCCCCGCGCATCGGCGGATCCTGCTCAGCCGATGCGCCGCGCGCGGCCAGGGCTCCGGGGGAGGAGCGATCGATATCTTACGCTAATTTATCGCTGCATTCAGTTTATGGCGCGAAATGTTTCACCGAGATTAAATTAATCTACTTACTACTATTGAGCTATTTTGGTATCGCTTCAAATATCTTATCAGTAGGTACTTACCCTAAAGTCAATAACTTAGCTAATATCGAAGCATGGCTTAAACCTATACTTAGGTCTCGTAAGAACTTCATATTCACATGCAGAACAGTTGCTTAACACTTTCACTTCAACAGCGCCGGGACATGTCAATTGTCAGCTAACATGAGAAATTGTTAAAATACTCAACATAGTTAATGTACCTATACAAAACAATGTATTGTGTATTAGCTACAAATGGTAACATTCTTTTTGTTTTTAAAAAGAGCAACTACTGAGTTTCTTACTGGTTCTTCTCAGTAGAATCTTCTTTCCGAACTTTTCATTAGTTGCACAAGTTGTCCTACGTGAAATGAATCATTTTGCAAATAGATTGATAAATTTTATCAAAATGGTTTTAAAATATGATCGTGTACTTGTCGATGCCAAAATAACAATATCTTAAGATTAGTAGAGTCACTAGACCGCAACGGCAGAAATGATTTAAAAAATATTATTTCCCGCGAACATCAACTAGCTGTCACCGCTCGGCGCGCTAGACGTGCGACGCGCCGCTCAGCGCGCTCCCTCAGGACTCGGGAGCCGGAGCCGGCGCGTTCATTAAAAGCGCAATCAGCGGAGTGCACACGCAGTCACAGGAGCCATTCGTCAAAATTTCCCCGAAGAGTGCCCGGCTCCCCCCCGCCCCCGCCCCCGCCCCCGCCCCGCGCCCCGCCCGCCCCGCCCGCCCCGCCAGCCCGGCCGGCGCGCGGCAGTGTGCTGCGCCGCCCGCCCGGAGTGACGTCGCGCCGCCCTCGCCGCCGACGCGCGCCAAACTTTCCCGACGCGACGCCCGCCGCGCGAGTTACACTTCGCTATCATTGTAGCAGCGTTGAAGCCTCCGAGTGGAATGAGTGGAATGTGAGTTGAGTGCAGTGAGTGAGTGAGTGTTGAGTGGAAAATTGCTTTGTGCTTACAATTCGGAGGTTGATCGTGACATCGAGATTTTTGTGGCATTGTAAGTATTCTTATTAGAATAGTATTTTCAATAAGTTGCAAGGAAAAGTTTTTTATTGAAATACTTTGTCGAAGTATGTAAGCATAAGAAAGATTTAGAACGCGCATAATCCCCCACAACCGAGAAGATCTTACAAAGAAAGTCGTCATACAAAATATTTACTGCTTCATAGAGGTCGATCAGTTTTTACAGCAACTCTGAAAGTTCGCTCAAACGGCCACATACTTTATTATTTCTCCGTCAAACGAGCTTGAGCTCGTACTCCCGCCATAAATGTAATAAAGTTCAGCTTAATATAAAAGTTTACAAAAACAATTCACAACGTATTCACAATTAATAGTTTTTTTTGTGGATGAAGTTGATAAAGAAGGCTAGTGCCTGCCGCTCATCAAGTTATATTTCGATAAGAAACTACTCTGCAATACGCAGATAGCCAAAATAGTAAATGCACCACTACGTTTTATCTGGAGTTGTTGTAAACCATGGTTAGCCCTTTAAATTGTTTATTCTGCCTCAACTCGTAGTTTAATAGAATACGGCTCCAGCATCTGTAATCCATCATGTAAAGATCCAGTATAAAGAATCGAAAAGTTCAAATAGGTACGTGTTTTCTTTTTTGTTCACGGCTCATCAAAACAAAAAGGGCGACTTACAGAGCAAGGCCTCTCGCCCTAAACTTCATTACGTTGTACTTCAATTAAAACCGTTGTTGGATACTTTTAGTACATTAGTACTTCATTACAAAATTTTAGATAGCGAAATTGACTGCAAATTTTAAAAAAATATGCCTTGCAAAATTCGCGGATATGAAAGTACAAACTGTTTTATTGTTATGAGAAGGAACGCAGAACCAACTCAAGAGACAATAGAGCATAATCATAATCATTAATTTACTGATACTAGATTAGTACATAATAAGCTCTTATAATGCGCTGCTTAGAATATGTCGTGAGCACAATAGCTTCTGCAAAATGGAAATTAAAATGACTCTCATTCGCTCTCTTTGCTGAAACACAAAATGTTGCCGTATCAGTTTATTGGCACAACACCATATTATACTCTTATATTTTAGCTTTTTACCTATACAGTATGGTACAAATAGTGACGTCCATAGAAAAAAATGAATTCCCCGTACCTAGACCTATCAGAAAATACCCCGTTTATGTTCAACGATTTTCGGTAATTTCCCATTTTCGGCAATGAATTATAATCATAATCATAAATCTTTTGTGAAGAATGGACACCGTTAACAGTATTCTTACGATACTAAGTTGTAATTCATACATAATTTTACAATAAATTTCATGTTCAATTTAAATTTCTTACAATGAATTGTTAATTCTACCTTACAAATTATATTTTGGCAACACTGAATGTTACAGGATACAGAATTTATTTTGATTCTTTATTTGTCATAAAAAACATACAATTTTTATCAACGTGAAACCCTGCCTGCTGTGGTAGTATAAACTGTGTTACAGGAGACAGTGAAGTAGGTATATACTAAGGTGGTTTTTACCTCTTTGTCGGCATCATTGTCAAGTATTTCCTTGTTCTTTATTTAAATAAATGCATACTTAGTATTTCTATAGTATATGGTCTTCTTGCTAACGGGTAATCCTGCACATTGATGCATTGATATCAAATTCAGAGTTCACATAAACGCATTCCGGCTTGCCAGCACTTGGGTGCACACTAAGTTCTTACTTTGCGATTCTGTATTAAAGCTGTGTTTGCGGCTGGCAAACATTCTATTTGATGTTATGAATATGTACATAATATAAATGTTGTTATCAGTTATGAAAACTATTTATTATCAGTTATTATCATCGCATAAAGATGTATTATTTTAATCTCTCTTATTTCAGGATTATAATTCTTATTTTAGGGACATATAAAACGTTTACTTTTATTATAATACTGCTTTAGCGATGATAGTGAGTCCCCAGATTTGAGTTAAAATAGACATTCCATTATTACAAAAGCGAGTTTGACAACTGATCTCGGACTCCTATACAGTACAATGTTAGAAGTCACTTGTCGATCATCCCGAGTATACAGTAGAGTCATTATAATAGGCTAGTCAAAGTCAAAGGCAAGGACAAAAGCAGTATAATCAAATTACTCGTACATCACACTTTTTTAAAGTAAAAAAAAATTTTGAAACTGATATCGAATTGATTAAGTTTAACTGTTCGAGTAGTCATGACGTAATGTCCTGGGAAACACGTAAGAAGTCCCCAAGAACGTCTTAAGAAGAAAGATCCTAAATATTTCGTATAAATTTAAATTGTATAATAATATTCTAACGTAGAGGCCCATCCTAATCCTATTGCTTGATCGAGTACCGTAGAGCGTACGGTCTATAGACGTAGTACTACTCGTATGTAGAGAAGACATTAATAGCTAACGGATAATAATTTCAGAAATATTTTTTGTGATTTATTATGTGTGTGTCTGTGTGTGTATGTGGAGAATCGCACTGTTTATTTTCTCGGTCAGACACTATTAACCTATTTGTATCGTAGAATCATTTAAGCTCCACTGAAACTTTCTGTAAGTATTTCAGTTGAACAACTCTCCAATTCGTAATAGAATCTTCAAGTCATGGAAATGATTAGTTGGTTCGCAAAGCAAGGTCGGCAAGAAACTTAGTCTCATGGAAAAATTAAATTATTTTGCTTTTCCATGTCCATAAATGCAAACCTTATTATAAACATTCGATTAGACCAACAAGACCTATAGACTTAGGAAATGCTCGTAATAGTAATTCTAATTATTGTAGTTGTTAGAAGCGATTTTTGAGATGGTGATGTCGTTCTCTCTGGTGACGCGTGCTAAATAGAATACCGCTGAGTTTATTGTGGGCTTGTTCCTATGCCGGGGCACGAGCTCTCGTAGCTTTATTGATTGATTTGAACAACAAAAAAAAATTCGAACATGAGAGAGAACAGCAATTTCCTGCGCACCATTATATTGTGTTTTCAGCACAAGGCTCGTGTTTTTAATGTATATTCGCAAACCGCATCGCAGTGTACGCGCGCGCCGCAATATCCGGCGCCGCGCAACAAGACGCCGGCTAATTGACTCGCTCGGTCCGTGTGTCCACTTCATAAAGTCTGTTTGAAAGCACAGTAATTGCGACTCTATTGTCAGTAAGGTAGAGTGCAGTTCGTCCCGCTCGCGCGCCCGGCGCGGGTCGGTTTATGTGAGGATTAGGATAATGCTTTGGTCCGCAGCTCGGGCCTCGCTGCGGCCGCGGAGAGCTTCTGCTGAAATGCTCTAAAGCGTGACCAATTCATTTTTAGGGTTCCGTACCAAAATGGTAAAAATGGAACCCTTATGGTGCGACTTTCTCCGTCCGTCTGTCACCGTCGATTATTTTTATTCCACTACACGTAAGCCCTTGACTGCGATCTTACCTGATGATAAGTGATTATGCAATCTAAGATGGTACCTAGCGGGCTTCCTGTTAGGAGTATGGCAGTTATATTAAACCCATACCCATGTAGTCGGTTTCTACACGGCATCGTACCGGAACGCTTAATCTCTTAGCGGTACGTCTTTCCCGGTAGGGTGGTAACTAGCCACTGCTGAAGCCTCTGACTAGACCAGACCAGAGAAAAATCAGAAATTATAAATTTCCCAACTGACCCTGTCGGGAATCGAACTCGGGACCTCCGCACGTTAAGCACGTTAACAGCGCTACACACTGCGCCACGGAGGTCGTCAGAACTGATTGTGAGTTGGTATAATATAGTTATGTGAAAAATAAACTATATAGGTGAGATCGCAGTCAAGGGGTAACTTGTAGTGGATAAAAAAAACCTATCGCAAACTATTTATTCATTGAATTTTCTCCGCGCCACTGTAGCCGTCGTACTAAATGCATACGTAAAGTCACTAAATGACTACTGTCGTGTCGAATGCAAAGGTATTATGAGCTTTGTGTAAACGCGTTGTGTGAGCAACTTAACATTCATAGTATTGCTGTTACAAATGTAGATGTGAGGGCGCGACGGGAGCGCAAACATCGCGATACCCACTCGCCTCGCCTCGCCTCGCTCGCCACTCGAACTAATGACGCCCTCCGACTCGTGCTGTATGTACGCATCGCTCGACAAACGGGAACAAACGAATTGTTCGGCCTTTGTGTGCGCATTACCGACGCGATCATACCCGCGACTGCGCCCGACTGCGCCCGGGACGCGCTGCCACCCCTAATTGACTTGTTCTCCGTTGTGAATGCCCTTTGTGTTAGGGATGAACCAGTTGATACAATATTTAGCGACATCGATCTTATCGATATTTTCACACAGCGTCTTCGCTGGAGAAGACGAGGACTCGAGGGCTTACGGACTCATCTAGTAGAGCCCTAGGGTTCATTTCTTGACGACGCCTAGCGTTTGCCCAACCCCCGGTGGCGCTGTAGCGGCCAGTAGGGCATATTCAATGTGAAAAAAAAAAGTTTGTTCGCCAGTTCGCGATAATCCGCTAAATCGGACACGCTATAGTTACCATGCAGCAAGCGATACACATTACACACCGCTCGCGCGCCTGCAGCTGCTCGTCGTGTAGGGACGCGACGGCCAGCGGCTAAGCACAACCGCACACTACACTAATCTTCTGAAGCACTCGACGCACATTTCTCTTCAAGAACAGAGCATCGTCAGGAGAGGTTGAAAACAGTGTACAATTGCAAAGAATTTTTATTAAAGCTTATTTCACGCGGACGAAGTGTAGTATAGTCTAGTACGATAGTCTAGTAATAAAATATCGATATGACAAATTTAAATCGACAGTGTTCGTCCAAGCCTAGTTTGTATGAATTTTAATTGGATCGAAACTCAAATCCAGTGTCGCAACTTTTGAAGTAGGTAATGCTTGTTCCGCACCCGCAGAAGCGAACTTACGAGTATTGTTTGTTTGATCATTCTTATATTGTGGCGTTGTGTGATCTCAGCGCTTGTTCGCAATCGATTCTGAAATTAAATACAATATCTCGTGTTTTGATACAATAATTTCTCTCTGCGTCGTATTCCTCATTACTGAGGGTTGTGACCCCTTTCCATAAAGCAAATAATGGTAGGAGTTTTCTTGGGATAATAATGCGGTGGGTTCCCTGCACTTCCTTCCGCATACAACTCGATTATGAGTATTTAAACTCTTAGATTTTTGGAACGATTATTATCAGATGTTAGTGATAATATAACCGGGACCGACGGCTTCACGTGCTCTCCGAGGCACGGAGGAAACAAAAAGACCAAATTTGAACCGCCAAATTCGGTCACCCATCCAGTTACTGACTTGGGTCAACGTTGCTTAACAATCGTAATCGACCGATATTATGCGTTGTCGCAACTACTCGTCTACTCGCAGGCCACTCGTCCCTCTCTCAAGAGTGATTGATCTAGTTCGGTAAGGGATCAACAACTAGGTATACCTACAGCTAGTAGGGACCGAAAATTGATGGACACGATGTCGATGACGCTGGGCAAGCAACGTTACTTTGAGCCGGCAACTGGATGGCCGATAGAATGCGAAAGGGGTCATGCCATTCACATTTACTATCGACCATCCAGCTTTGAAGTTTACATAATAAAAACCGTTCAATTATTTAAAATTACTTATTATTCAACCAAATGATTGTTACAAAGTAAATCAAAGCATAAGATCATAGCTGCTTCGACACTGTTTTCCATAGATTTATTATGTTTACGATATTGACCATAGACTGCATAGCATGATATACAATGTGACATTTTTTTTTCTCTAATGCAGTAGTCTCTTTACGTTTCATTTTAATTTGTATTAAAAAATTTTAGGCATTGAAGGTAGTTCAATAATAATTTATATTTTGACTTATTTTAAAATATTTTCTTTATTGTAAATGGTGTTAAGCAGTTTAAATATTTTAATTTTGTTCAAGTTTACAGAGTATAGATAGTTATTACATAGTAAGATAAATGTTTTTCGTAGAAATTTTTAATCATAAAACAACCGAGACTGGCAAGTCAGGTTTAACTGATTGAATATGCGGTTCTTATTTTAAGTATAAACATCTTGTATCATCCTTTATTCTTACAAATAAATTAATTTCTTAGTATTTAAATAAGATGTTATTCAGTTTTTAGGTGTTTTGAATTAATCGTTGTTTTCGTTTGTTTCAGATAAACAGTGTGTGAAGTGATGTGATATAGTAGTGAAATGATGGGTGTCGCGCGATCGCGGCGCGGCCGCCGACGCGGTCGCCTGCCGTAGCAGCCGCGCTGCACCCGCGGCGCACCCGAGCGCACCCACGCTGCACCCGCGCCGCACCCACACTGCACCCGGCCCGCACCCACACGGCACCCGTGGCACACGCGCCGTGCAGCCTGCGCTCGCCCCGTAGCGCCGCCGTGGCGCGCCGGCTAAAATGGCCGATGATAACACCATCATCGAAGGCACCGTCAAGTTTCGAGATGGAAAAAAGGTACTTATTGTCAATAAAAGTATTTTTAAAGTCAATATTACTCAGTCTACACGAACTTGAAAAGTTTAGCTCAGGTCACAGTTTTACACTCAGTGTCATACTGACAGTGTAAGTCGGTCACTACTTCCATGCTATAGAGACAATGTTCACAAGTTACTTAAACTAAACTAGTGGTTCGCCCCGAACTGAGACCTCGCGGTATCCATAAACTTACAGAGCGCCATCTATGTGAAGTTCTGTTAAACATAGTGAAGCTCATTAAAAATTAAATAATTTCCTTTCCTTAGAATATTTATCTAATTTTAGTATTTGTTGTTCAAGTACAGGATATAATTCAAATAAGTGATCAAGTTTCAGGCTCAGCCTTTTCTTTTTAAGCACAAACGAATAAATTTGTACAGAGCGCCATCTATTGACAACATTGTGAAGTTTGTTAAAAATACGTGTGCTCATTAAAAATTAAATAATTTCGTTTCCTTATAATATTTATCTAATTTTAGTATTTGTTGTTCAAGTACAAGATATAATTCAAATAATTAATCAAGTTTCAGGCTCAGCCTTTCAGAAAATTGGGAGTTCTGAGGTCATCTTTGGACGTCAGAAAATCACCACTTTGAAAGCCCCCCTTCTATGAGAGCTCCCCTGAAATAAAGATTTTTATAACTTTTTAAGCCATATTCGGCGGGAGGCCATCGGTTTACACAGTATATTTAAATTTGAAGTAATTACGTTCAGTAATTCAGAAGTTATAAGGCTCTGACAGACGGACGGACGGACAAGTGCCAATTCACCCAAGTAGACTCAGAGACCTTCGCTTCGCTCGGTCAATTAAGTTAAGTAAACTTATAGTACTAAGACTGTACAGTTTGAGGGAGCACTACTGTACAATGCCTTACCAAATGAAGTGAGTTATCATATAAGTGAACTTTGTTTTTCCTTGAGAAAAAATAAATATCTTTAAACCTAAGTTACAGTAATGACTGTAACTTACATAATATGTATGAGTAATGGCGGAGACGGTAAGGGCGCCGCCTCACTGACCACTGTGTTGACGCTGTGGTTTTGTTCGCAGTGGAAGTCGCGCTGGTGCGTCATGCGGAAGCTGTCGCCGGTGGCAGGTGAGCGCGACAGACTGACAGGTGAACCGACAGATTAGCAGATAAGCGTCGCGACCGGTGAGCGCTCGCGAGATACCGTTATCTGACATTGAACAATGTCGAGGATATCTCAGTTCTTATAGCACATAAGCACAACCTGATAAAAAAATAAAAACTAGGTATCGAATTAAAATAATGATAAAAGAGCCATTTCATTTAGAAAGTTACGTAAGTTAAGTAAGTTAGGTTTTTGCTACTGACCCTGCATGTGCATGGTAGTATAGGTATAAAAAGTGCACACATCCGCACTGACTTGTCCGCTTCTCTGCAGTCAATATAGGCAAAGAAAGATTTTCTGTTACAACTTCAAATTGTAGCTGAATAGGTATTTTAAGCACGTATCGTTTACCCGGTACTCGATGGTGTTGCGAGCGGATACGTTAAGTCGATCCCCAATCGATAATGAAGTAGGTACGTGTGGTTCAATTAATTAACTAATGACAAAGTCGCGCGGCAGCCTCCAGCGCCGCCGCAATAGAGACATTACTGTACAGAGGTACAATGTTTGCTTAGTACGGGGGATGGTAATTATTAATATTATCAGGTTGTGTGTGTTTCGGAAAATTAGCTTGATAGCTTTCAGTTTTGTATGAGTTTGCCAATCGAACTAGAAACTGGTCCAAAGTAAAACTATTGAGCAGTACACTTCCTACATCAGCCATGTTAAGATAAAAACTTGTAAAATTTTCAAATGATAAAGTCACCAATATTCTATTTAATGTATGGTACTGCTCTAGGATAATAACTCTCTGACCCAAAGGAAAGGAAGAAAGGTTTATGTTTTCTAAACGTCATTCACTCCAAGTCGATGGTGATCGATGGGACAGGCCGTCCAGAGGACGACGCGACGTCGCAATAAAGCTTGACATCTTGTCTGAGCCACCGAAAGGTTATTTATTTAATCCGATGGGAAGATATTTTAACTATCAGTAACAGGAACGACGACATTACTTCTCCAAAGCGCGGCGCACATCACTAACGTTTCAACTTCCAGAGAAGCCCGCAAAATTATCAGTAGCCACTGAGAATTTCTTGTCAGAAACAAAAAAACCGGAAGTGTCTTGCAATTGGCCACCGAACAATTTGAGTACCTGACCAACGAGACCATCTCAGTCAATGTTACGTCAAAGAACATTGTTCAAGCATAATGTTCCAGTTATCAGTCAGCGCTGTCCGTCCAGCGAGTCGTTAAAGTGGCGCACTTGATGGAGTTAGGCAACAGTCGGTCTGCACAAAGAGCCCGCGCCGCTGACGAGGATAATCGCCGTGCTAATGAAGCGCACACTACCTGCTTTGTTTTGAAGGAGGAGCGCGTCCCAACAGCGAGTTTCGCTTCAAGGCTCAAAGTATGTTATGTAACTGGTCTAGGGCTGTTAGCGAAACTTTCCCGGATAGTATAGCGGTAACATAATTACAGAGCAGAATCAAAATATATAAATATTATAAATGCGAAAGTTTGGATGGATGTATGGATGTATGGATGTATGGATGTTTGTTACTCAATCACGCTCCAACGGCTGAACGGATCTGGATGAAATTTGGCACAGAGATAGATTATAGCCTGGAATAACACATAGGCTACTTTTATCCCGAAAATTAATAAGTTCCCGCGGGAACTAAAATACCTCAATTCACGCGATCGAAGCTATTCAGCTAGTATGGAATACATGCTTTGTTAATCGACGTAGACTGTAGAGTAAAGATTTATAAATTGGCGCTTGTAATGATGATCCCTAGTATGTCAACTCGAAGAGCTCCGATGGCATAATCCTATATTAAACAATTCAATTATGAGTGATACTCCAGAGTCCCAATCTCTTAGATTCAACGATAACACGTACATATATTATATTATATTATATTATATTTTTAAATGTCGGTTGCGGACTACGGTACAGTGATAAGAATCGGGATCGAAGTTTTTTCATAATTCTTTTTTAGTTTAACTTTTGTGTGACAATGAAATGTTTTAATAAGCATGTATTGTATGTGTATGTTATTGTTTTTATTGTTTGTAACGTCCACGCATTCATGTATAATTTTAATATTTATTCTATTTCAATGTGTCCACGTAACACTCAAATTAAAATCAATTATCAACCGTAACACGTAACATATTCATTAAAGTAGCTCGCAGTTATATTTTAATAGAGTATTTGATCGCGTCATTATTTTGTACCGGCCATTACTTGGATAAGAGATGCTCGGTGGTCCGCCGGGAAACACTTAAAGGGGTTGTTTCAAATTTATATGGAGCCTGGGCCAGGTATTTGTACGGTATTTCAAAATGTTCGGGATCATAAAATAGTAAAAATTTTTTCTTTATTTCTTACTAAAAAGTTCAATTTACGAGGTACAATGCGAAACTATTTTGCAAAATAAAAGCGCAACAACATGTGTCCATTTTGACATTGACGTATATTACACGTGTCATGATCACATTTGACATAAAATTACCTGGGAAATGTGAATTAACTTTAAAATATCCAACAGCAGTCAGATTGATGGATGGATGCGCTGCGAAAGTTGCTATTCTACAAATGTACCTAATTAAACATTTTATTTTTGTACCTCTTAATCACTGTAAAACTGCCAAAAAGCATATTTTATTTTGTTTTCTATGATTTTATACTATTTTTTGGAATACTGTACAAGTACCTGGCCCAAGATGAAACAACCCCTTTAATCGATTTAGAAAACGCACAAACAGAGCTGTGACGTGAACATGAAACAAGCAGTAGTTGTGACGCTTCCGGCGAAATGGCCGCGAGTTTGATGTCGCGTGTTGACGGCTCCGGACCCGGTCCAGCGCTGCACCGACTGCTGCCGCACAGCGAGCCGGAAGTTTCACTAATTGCTCACACTTAGAGCTCATTGTCTCTAGAGATCTACTCGTAGAGTTAAATAACACCACATCTACCTCAACTACGGCTTGAATAACACCACATAATATAATGTACCTATGCAGGAACATTCAGGCCAAACTTCAATATAATATTGAGTTATGGTTGTAACTTCTCTTCTCGATTATGAGATATCCACTTATTTTGCAGCCACTCAAGCATGGAGACTGCTACCAATCACAAAGGGAAGCCAAGGGCTTTCTACCACAATAACCGAGGTAGTAAAAAATTGTGGAGCCAGTGAGTGGTATTTCGGTTTTATATAATCAGTGTTATGTTTAGTGTAAATGCCATGACGTGAGCCCGCTTTTTGCCGTAGAAAGTATTCCATGTCACTCGACATAAAAGTGTTTTGTCTTTTGTGGAATACTACTGCCCTACGTCAGCTGTGTTGCTGCGTGAAAGGAGGAAAGCCTACGGCCAAAGACCAAGAATAAAATGAAGCAGATTCCTATTTCTGTAACGACCCAATGCACTCACTGCTATTATAATCGGCACAATGGCAAGTTCAGTGACTGTGCATGCTATTGTCAGCGAGTCATAACGTCATAAGTCAAGGTCGCCTGCTCAGTGGAGCAACGCGAGGGGTTGCACTGTGCGCCCCCTGCTGTGACGAGAGCAGGGGGCCAGGGGGCCAGGGGGCCACCGGCACGCGGGGCGGGGGCTGATGCGAGTCACGAGCTATTGCGATTATAAATATTGATGAGCAGTCAGAGATCACGAATTCAATGAGTGGAGAATATTATCGTTTGAGCAATCGGTGCTCAGTTCACATTACAATATTAATTCACTGACTTTGATTGCCCTTTTGCAATTATCGGATTTAATAATACTTTGAGTGCTTTTTGACAAAAACAGTAGGCAAATACACATTTTCTGTCTAAGTACCTACAACTCTATACGTTTGTGTTTCTACCTATTGCGTCTTCGTGACACGAATTCACATTGGCTTCCCCACAAAGGTACTAGCTCCATCAGGCTGTATCATACTCGTATTTTTGATATTATACTCGTATATTATATCTAAACTATATTAATAATGTATACATACTGTGACATCTTTTACGCGGTAGCGGCCGTTTGTGTCAATTGTTTTCATTTTCATTTCAGTTCGTTCACGTGCATTGAAGTTCATTGGTTCCCGCGGGAACTCTTTACTTTCCGTAAAAACTAAAAAAAAAAGCTTAAAAGTAGCTTCTGTTATTCCAAACTATACCTAATCCATCTCTGTACCGAATTTCATCCAGATCCATTCTGCTGTTCTAGCGTGATTGCGTAACAAACATTCATCCGTCCAACTTTCGCATTTATAATATTTTACTATAGATGTACTCACAATTCAAATTCAAGTTATAATTCATTTATTTAAAACATGTAGGACATACAGGTGCCTCTTATGTTACGTCATGTTTTGACTCTACCACCGGTTCGGAAAGTAGCTGAGAAGAGCCGGCAAGAAACTCAGCAGTTGCTCTTTTTTTTTCTTTTTTTTTTGTAAACAATATATATTACATTACGTAGGTACTTAGTTAAGTATGTAAATTTAATACAATAGTGTAAGATATATTATCGAAGTTGGTCTTGGACAAATAAACCGCGTTGGTTTGTTATTTTTTCCCCATTATTAAGAGCCAAAATTAGTGTACAATCGTGAGTGAGCACTAATTTTCTCGGTCACCTTTGAACGACAGCATAATATCCTGTGCCCACACAGCGATGGAGGAGTGCAGCGCTGAAGGGCGGCTCGCAGACTGCTAATGACTCGCTAGTCACTGGCGGCAACGCTTAAAGCAATACTTAAACATTATTACTCAAAATGGCAGTTTGAAGTTATGTACCTTGACATTCTTAATATTATGGCTATAATTGTAAAACACGAACGTTGACAATATTAAAACAATGCGGCTTGAAGCCGTGGTAGTCCGGTCGCCGCTCGCCGCTCGCTCGCAGTCCGCGCGCTCTAACGATCTCGTTTTACTTCCCCGCGCATTATTTAACGCATTAATTGGGCGACACGGCCGCTGCATACAATTAAATGCCATTTACCGCTAATTTAAATATGAAATTGTATGTTTGTGCCGAATTACCGCTGACACGCGGTAATGTTGGCCGGGTTTTTAAAGTTCAATTGCGCCTCGTTCCGGGAATTATTCGCGTCAGTTAATAGAGTGAAAATGAATATGCCAGCTTTTTTTTTTATCCACTACAAGTTAGCCCTTGACTGCGATCTCACCTGATGGTAAGTGATGATGCAGTCTAAGATGGCAGCGGGCTAACCTGTTAGGGGTTTCTACACGGCACCGTACCGGAACGCTAAATCACTTGGTAGCACGTCTTTGCCGGTAGGGTGGTAACGGCCACGGCCGAAGGCTCCCACCAGGAAAATTCAGAAATTATAAATTTCCAAACCCTGCCGGGGATCGAACCCGGGACCTCCGCACGTTAAGGCGACTGCGCGCAACACTGCGCCACGGAGGTCGTCAAAAGCTCATCACTGATCGAGTGTCTCCCGCGAAGTGATCAGTTGTGTGTTATACTCCTAGTAATACTAATATTATAAATGCGAAAGTTTGGATGAATTCAATTACGATTAATTACTCAATTAACAATAAACAGCTGAACTGATCTGGGTGAAATTTCAGAGATCTATCTCTGTACCAAAATAGTCTGGAATAACACATAGGTTACTTTTTATCCCGGAAAATTAAGGAGTTCCCGCGGGAACCGAAAAACCTCGATCCACGCGGACGAAGTCGCGGGCATCAGCTAGTAATTCATAATTCATTTATTTATTACTGTTTACAGTTTGAAGATATATTTGAATTTTTTTCCCTTTTCGAGTCGTTATGAACAATTTTTTATGAAATATTACTAAGCAGGTATTCGCGATTGCGTTTGGATCTAATTTTTATTTTCTCATAAAACTGAGACAGTTAGCGTTTGATTTTTCCAGAATTTTGATCGTCCGTCGTACCGTTCGCCGTGTGAAATGTATTGAAAATACTTAACGGCACAGTAGGTACCATATCAGTACGAAATGCGAGGTCAGGGTTTCATAATCATCATATTTGCGATAGTGGCTAGTAGTAGGTATTATTCGTACACGAAAGGCTCAAAATTATAACAATTCACGCGCAAGAACGATACAGAAGTGGTATAATTTCAGCTTACGACAATAAATCAGTCGCCGGCTCCCCCGCCCCTGACGCGTAGTGCCGTCCACCGGGCGGGGTATGACGTACCGGCCGCCGCACAAAGGATTCCGAAACGTTTATTTTCGGCTCCAGTAAACCTGCAGAATGTGACTCGATTGGTTGAGGCCCTTAACGGCTTTTTTTATCAGGGATCGATGACTTCCAATGTTATATTGTGTAGGTGTATAAAATGTGTTATTACGAGCTGATGCCCGCGACTTCGCCCGCGTGGATTTAGGTTTTTTGTTCACGCGAAAATTCTTAAATTTTCTGGGATAAAAAGTAGCCTGTGTCCTTTCCCGGGATATAAGCTACCTCTATACCAAATTTCAGCAAAATCGGTTGAAAAGATGGGCCGGGAAAGCGTAGCAAACAGACAGACAGACAGACACACTTTCGCATTTATAATATTAGTATGGATAGTATGGATATTAAACCGAAAAATTAGTTTGTTCCTTTGCAGGCATTAAAATTAAGTCCTAAAAAGTGCTTAAAACAAGCAAACTTTAGGTGATTTGTATCAAAGCTACAGTGTACACGTCTGATTGCAACATTCTTCCACTGTTGGCCAAAATCCATTGATGCAGCAAAAATACCATAAATTCAGCCAATCATAACAATTGAGACTGTAACAATGATTGATGCAGGTTTGATATACTCGTACCTACCTGATCGCCCTGTGGGCCAGTTTTTAGTTGATGAAGCATTGCTTGATGTTAGTCATGTTAATGAATGTAATAAAATGTATCTAGCCTTGAGCGTTGGAATGTAACACAAAAAAATAATAAATTAATTTTAGAAGCGATGGTCAAAATAAGTAATTGTAAAGAGCTGGCAGAGGTCAATAAAATAACTGGACAATTAACTGCACTAAGAATATATTTTCAAATATATGTGTGAACGACCTTAGTTACAACAGGTGAATGACATTACAATTTTGATACAATAAAAATATTCCTGTTTGATGGTTAAGTCACTGCGCATTAGCTGCGTCATTGCTCGTATAAAATCCTAAGGTGAATCAGGCGTCGACATGCCCCCGGGCGTTGAAAGCTCTGCTTTCAACCACTTAAACAGCTCTTAATCTTCACTTATCGGGAGTGGACAAATTCGTGAAAATGATCTTTTCACAATACCGTTGGCTGTTTTGATTTCGGCTACTCGAGCCACCTTATCTGGGCCTGGAAAAAGTGCAACAATCCGACCTAGTCTCCACTTTAACGGTGGCAGATTATCCTCCTTAATAAGGACCAAAGAATTCAGCTCCAATGCTGTGGAATGAGTCTGCCACTTGGTGCGTTTCTGAAGCTCCGAAACATACTCTTTGCTCCAACGTGCCCAAAAATGCTGCCGGAGTTGTTCAATCCGCTGATATCGAGAAAGATTATCCGTTTTCCGTTCTTGGTAGTCTTCAGTCGGAATGGCGGTGAGCGGACGTCCAATTAAAAAATGGCCGGGGGTCAATGGGGTCAAATCGTCTGGATGCGAAGATAAGGGAGTGAGTGGACGAGAGTTTAAAATTGCCTCGATTTGCGTCAAAGTCGTATACAATTCTTCGTACGTTAAGTGACAGTTGCCTAGCACTCTTAACAAATGAAATTTCGTAGATCGGACACCAGCCTCCCATAATCCACCGAAATTCGGTGAATAAACCGGAATAAAGTGAAAATTTATACCTTCATTCGACAAATCACTAGACAGCGAGTCAGAATTTTGCTTTATGAAGTTAGCTAGCTCATTGTATGCTCCAACAAATGACGTTCCATTATCTGAGTACAAATGACGGGGTTTTCCGCGACGGGCCACGAATCTGCGTAGAGTTTGAATGTAGCTATTACTCGTCAAATCACCTACCAACTCCAAATGTATGGCCTTTGTAGTGAAACATACAAAAATGGCTATGTACACCTTTACAATGCGACAACCACGTCCTTGTCGACTAGCGGAGGAAATAGGGCCCGCATAGTCAACTCCTACATTTTCAAACGGGTAACCCCCAGGAGTAAGGCGCTGCCGCGGTAAATCGCCCATAATAGGAGCTACAACTCTTCCTTTCATTCTTGTGCACTTAGTGCACTGACGATAAGTAGCTCTTGCTAAATTACGGCCACCGATTGGCCAGTAACCTTCTCTAATTGAGGCTAATAATAACTGTGGCCCAGCATGCATCAGTTTCGTATGTTCAAATTTAAACATCAGTTGAGTAACTCGATGTGTGGACTGTAATAATAATGGATGCTTTTTATCATACGAAAAGTCTGAGTTGTTGATACGACCACCAACCCGCATTAATTTGTTCTCATCAAGGAACACGTTGAATTTTAACAAAGCACTCTTCGCAGGCAAGGGTTTTTTATGTAATAAAAGATTATACTCAGTAAATGATTCCTTTTGTGATGTGCGAATGATGACATTTAGTGACTCAGTTAACTCTGTTTCTGAGAGAAAATTGGTTGTGGCACGTCGTCCCTTACATCCTTTAATAAAACGTAACAGGTACGCTACTGCACGCCTAAGCCTATTAAAATTTGAAAAACGATCAAACTTAATAAATTCTGAAGGAATTTCAGTTTGAACTAAAGCCGATAATTCAGCTTGCGGTTCAGGTACTACTGTAGAAGGCCAATTATTACTGTAAGGCTCCTTCAAAAAACTTGGCCCTGACCACCACATGTCTAGAGACTGAATCGCGTCAACGCTAACTCCGCGTGATACATAATCAGCTGGGTTTAGCTCAGTCGGAACGTGTCGCCAAACGCAATCACCGGTTTTTTCTAAAATGTCACCGACACGATTGCGAACGAATGTTTGTAACTTACTAGGCAACATCTTAAGCCAGCCTAAAACAATAGTAGAGTCTGTCCAAAAAACAGTACACGCTGCATTTACTCTTAACGAGCTGTTAGCCTTTTCATACAGCTTAGCTGCAACCTGAGCTCCGCATAGCTCAAGCCGAGGGATAGTTGTGGCCTTAATGGGTGCCACCCTACTCTTAGCTAGTAATAACCGCACTAAGACATTGCCACTGCTATCAATACTACGGACGTAAAGGCACGCGCCGTACGCTTTTTCCGAGGCGTCGGAAAAAATATGAAATTCTAATCGCACGAATTTATCTATTAACACGCGACGAGGTACACGTAGATTGTTTAAAACATGCAGGTTTTTAATTACGTCCTCCCAGGCTTCTTGGATCTCCGGCGTCAGGGGGTCATCCCACGACAAGTTTTTTAACCACAATCTTTGCAGTATCATTTTAAATTTAATAACGACCGGGGATACAAGACCTAGTGGATCAAATATCTGAGAAATCACAGAAAGTATGTCACGTTTCGAATTTCCCTTCATTGTAATCGAAGTACCGATCGGAAAATACAGCTCATCAGATTCAGGTTGCCATCCCAAACCTAAAGTTTTACTCGGTTCATTACCTCCTATATTTAAATCATGCGTGGACTTGGTGGACTCCGACACTAACTGAGGCTCATTAGACTTCCACTTCCTCAGTGGCAAGCGAGCAGAGGCGAGGGTAGCCGTTACCTTCTTACGAATGTCCTGCACTACGTTCAAATCATCCCCGCCACTCAACAGATCGTCGACGTAAAAATCATGAAGGATGATTTCAGCGATCTGCTTGTCCTTACACTCAAGTCCTAACTGCTGAAGGCATCTGGTAGCAAGAAAAGGTGCACTTGCGGTACCATAGGTAACTGTATTTAATTCAAATGCCTTAAGCGTTTGGGATGGATCGTCACGCCATATTATACGCTGTAAATACCTATCATCAGGATGCACTGATACCTGCCGGTACATTTTTTCTACGTCGGCTAAAATTACAAACTTGTGTTGCCTAAATCGTAGAAGAATAGACAATAGATCATCCTGTACTGTTGGACCTACCATCTGAATACTATTCAGGCTTATATTAGTGCTCGTGGTAGACGAACTAGCATTGAATACCGCCCTCAACTTGGTGGTTGCGTGGTCCTCACGTAACACGCCATGATGTGGGATAAAATGTGCATTATTATCCGACTTAAGTTCACATTCCGTCATGTGACCTAACGACTGATATTCCGACATAAACTCGCGATACATTTTATACAGTTTCGGTTGTTTCAGAAGCCTGCGTTCTAAAGAGAAAAAACACTGCTTAGCTCGATTGAAAGAATCACCTAAAACGCTAGGATCTTCTTTCAGTGGGATTCTTACACAGAAGCGACCGTCTGCTAAACGAGTAGTATTTTTTACAAAATGTTCTTCACATAACTTCTGCTCCGATGAATAACTAGAAGAAGGAGAATTGTTTACTTCTTCTAAATTCCAAAACCGTGCGAGTTGATTCTGTATTTCTTGATTAAAATTATCAGAGGTCGAATTAACATTAACATAATTACATTGAATAGGGTTGGGCAGATAAGATGTAAACCTGTTACTCATAGGACCAGAAACTATCCACCCTAACCTAGTCTCGCAAAGTATAGGCTTATTTTTACCTAAATTAATTCTTTGCGATCCTACAATGTCCCAAAAAACATCCGCACCTAATATTAAATCCACTGACGCGGGTTCGTAAAACTGAGGATCCGCTAAACAAATGTCAGTAGGTATTTTAAGCTTTGAAATGTCGAGTGAACGACTAGGTACGTTCTCTGTTAACGAAGGCAAAACGAAACAATTTAAATTAGTAGTAAATGTCTCATTTAATGACTTCAAACGCAAGCGACACATTTTATTAATATGTGTAGTTACATTATTAATACCCAGTACAGATTGATCGATACGATTATGAGGCAGATTTAACTGACGAAACATTTGTTCCGACAATAGGCTGGAAGTGCTACCCGAATCCAATACAGCGCGTCCGATATGTTCCCGATTGTTTGAGTCGTATAACTTAACTAGCGCAGTCGATAAAAGAACGTCCCCGCGGCGACTTACTTCAAGACTCGCGGATGACACGTTCGCTGATAACGTTAAGTTACTACTTGGATCGGCGGTGGAGACGCTCGCGCTGATGTTATTATTATCAGTGCGTTCGCTTTGCACTACCGGCTTCTGCTTATCTGTAACGTGGACCAAATCAGAATGTTTATGCCTACAAATTTTACACCCATTTTTTTTACAGGTATTTGAAAAGTGATTTTTCGAAAAACAGTTAAAACAGACCTTAAAAGTAGGTAATAACCGCAGTCGCGCTTCATTACTTAACGCTAAAAACTGAGGACAAGTACTCAGTTTATGCTCGCCACTACACTTTGGACACGAGTGCTTAGAACTAGAATTATTACTCGAATTATTATTATTATTATTACTTTGTGTTGAAACCATAGCCTTTATTTTCGAAGGTTTATTATTATTATTATTAGTTGAATTAATTTGGTTAGACTGACGTGAAAATTCTATTGTGTCCAGAAGATTGATGCGCATTCTCATGAAATCAAGGAAGTGTTGTAGCTCAATGGGTTTTTCTCCATCCAAGCGACCTTTGTACTCCTCCCATTCACGATAAGTTTTGGTATCTAACTTATGAGTAATGATGTAAATGAGAAGGGTATCCCAATGCTTAGTAGGCTCACCTAAGGATTCTAAAGCACGGAGGTTCTTATTTAATTGATCCAGAATGTGCTTTAAATTAGTAGCAGATTCCCGTGTGACCGATTCGATATTAAATAAAGACGCAACATGATTTTGTATTAATAAACGTTTGTTATCGAATCGATCGCACATTAGCTTCCATGCAACGTTATAATTGCTCGACGAGAACTCGATGGAAGAAATTACCACGGCAGCTGACCCCTCCAATGACGTTCTTAAATAATGAAATTTGTTCACATCATCAATGTCGTCATTGGTATGAATAAGACTAGTGAACGTGTCCCTGAACTCCAGCCAATTGTTATATGAACCACTAAATTTAGGTAGCTGGATGGTAGGTAACTTGACGGGATTCTGTTTACCACTGCGTGAACCGTACTCGGTAGGCAGGGGTACTTGAGATTTTTTATAATTAGACAGAATCTCCTGCCCTTGACTCAGGGCTTTGTAATACCTACATTCGAACTCGTCACGTTCGGACAGCTGTTGATCAATATTATCCGAGATGCATTCTAGACGAGTTTGAGTCTCGTCGTATTGAGCATACAATAAGTCAAACTTATTTAAACGCAATTCTAACTCACTGATATCCTTTGAGGTAAGTTGAGCGGACTCCAGTGACTTCAAATGTCCGAAAAATATTGTAATACGACCTTTATAGCTGCTGCGCTTTTTGGTCAATTCCGAGATTTCTCTTAAATTCTCACTTTTTTCCGACATAGTGGGAGATGGTTGCACAATCCTGGAATTTGATACAAAAATGCGTATATAACTAAGTAAATAAGAACTATTTTACACAATATTATAGAACAACAACAAGTATAATTAATATTTAATTCTCAACCAAAACGTCTAACATTCAACTAACATTCAATCAACATTTTATTTCAATAAACTGTGAAATTTATTTCATTGATGACAATTTATACTTTACAACTTCAATTAACAATAATATTGATTAGTATATGTATCAAATTAAATGTTTATAACATAAGAAAACAACAAAACTACAGATTCGGTTCTACTAAGTACCTACCTATTTCACAAATACAACTCGTTCCTACTTAATAATGTACTATACTAATATAAATGTATATACTTAACGTAGATTAGGTATAATGTAAAATAAGTATATATTATTACAATTTAAGTTTAAACTTAATACTTTTACCACAATCTACTTAGTAAAGTACCAGGTTGTAATAGGCATACCTAGGTAACATTAATGAACGACAGTTTTCTTTAAAATAATAAACTTCCAAATATATAACTAACTAGAAAAAGGCTAGGACATAAAAATACACAAAAATATACAGACTTTATCTCGATTCACTCATGAATTGTCCTTATCCAGAGCAATGACCTCCACCATTGACCTCCACGTTCGTGGCGAATTTTAATCTCCTTATTTCACGGTATTAGGCACTTAATTCCTTGGTTTTTTAATCCAAATCTGGTTCGAAGATGACCAATGTAAAGAGCTGGCAGAGGTCAATAAAATAACTGGACAATTAACTGCACTAAGAATATATTTTCAAATATATGTGTGAACGACCTTAGTTACAACAGGTGAATGACATTACAATTTTGATACAATAAAAATATTCCTGTTTGATGGTTAAGTCACTGCGCATTAGCTGCGTCATTGCTCGTATAAAATCCTAAGGTGAATCAGGCGTCGACAGTAATAATATGTATTTGATTCCCGCGATTTCATTCTCGTGGGTTTAGGATTTTTGAAAATCCCGTGGGAACCGTTTGATTTTCCAGGGTAAAAAAAGAAATAAAATAATATATTCATATTCGGGAATTACCTTACCTATACCTCTAATGCCTTTGTCTTTTTCAAAACACAAGTATAAAAGTTTATTAGAATAAAAAACATTTGAATTTGAATTACATTTAAATTAGACATACTGGCACACTTTCGCATTTATAATATTAGTATGGATTCATAATATGTCTATTCATATGTCTATGATAATTGGGTATTTAGCAACTTTAAATATTTTGTCCAATCAGCAACTTTTTTTTAAATGTTAAAACACGTGCTTGTATTGGATTTTGTATGATACTCTGAATTGTGACGTCATCAAAGTTCGACTCACTTTTTTACTTTAATCGATAGTTCAAAATAGTATTTCGACACAAAACTAACAGGGGACGAGGATACCACAACTTTTGGGAGATCCTCTATTTAATAATCACAAAAAAATAATTAAATGAACTAGTAGTCAAATGCCGTATTGTGTTTGAAATTGGTTTCACTATAGCCTCCAGAGAGCAAAGGTTGAAGCCCTGAGATCCATGCCCAATTTCACAATCATCCCCTCAACAACCACTAAGCTAAAAGGTCCCCTAAACTACCCCATAACTAAAATTTATTTTACGAACGTAACAGACCCATAACTAGGAGACTCTTCCAAATGGAACAGATTTATGATAGTTCATCCCATTGATGTAGAATTTTAGTCGTACTCATTCTCAGTTAAATTAAGAAATTAATTGAAGTTAAATAATTATATTTCGATGGTGCATCCATTCAAAAGTAACCGTTGAGTGAGCAATAAAGTAAACTTTTGCCTTTGTTTCGTAGCGCAGTGTACAATTTTTTTTCAAGTAAATCAAATAAATCACTGTCCATCTCGTTCTCTTGAAGTATCTTTTACTTATGTGAAGGTTTTTGGGTCCAATAATCGATCTCCTAAATTTAGAGGACCGTTTAGTAAGTAAGAGACCCTTTAATATTGATGAAACGGAAACGATTCCCTAACTGGCCCCTAAAATATATATGCTAAAGAGTCCCTTAAATCTAATGGGTCAGTGGTGAAACTGGGCATCAGGCACCCTTTTCTTACTGTTCTGTGCCGCGTCACTAATTCGTGTTGTGTGTGCGCAGACTGCGTGCACCTGCAGGTGTACCGAGACTCGCGCGCGCGCTGCGCCGGCGCCGCCAGCAAGGCGTCGCTGTCGCTGCAGCGCTTCCTGGGCTGCGAGGCGGGCTTCACGCTCGACAAGCACTCGCACACGCTGGCGCTGCTGTGCCGGGACTTCACCGCCGTGCTCGCTTTCGAGACGCGCGAGAGGCTCATGCAGTGGCAGGTACTAGCACATGCACACACACACACACTTCACATACACTTGTTCTCACTTCACTCGGACTCACACACTTGTACATGTAGGTACACTCAAAAGTGCCCACTTATGCCCAATTTCAAAAACATCCCCTAAACAATCACACAGATGACCGTTAAGCTAAAAGGTCCCCTAAACCAACCCGTAACTAAAATTTGTTTTCGCGAACGCAACAGATTCTTATCTAGGAGACATATTTTTACAACGATAGTGCATCCATTCAAAAGTAACCGTTGCGTAAGCAATAAATTAACCTTTTTTCTTTATTTCGTAGCTGTAATAGGTTGGTAAGTCAGTAGGTAGTACGTAGGAATCCACCTATTAGGTTAAATATTTCAATATACTTTTATGGTGCTCAGGTTAGTATTGATTATGTAAGTAGGTATTATCTGGAAATTCTTTAAATTTTTATTTTTTTTCCTCTCTTATTTTTTTTAACCTCTGTCCTTCGGAGATTCCAGTATTGATAAAGAACACTCCCCGGTTATGATACTCATATTCTGTGTTTAGAAGAGCTAGTAAATAGAGTAAGAAGGTACTCCCCTCGTGAGGCACGTGTTAGAGGCCGGGTGTGCCCCTCAGGTGAAGGTGAGCGCGCAGCTGGGCGAGGCGCGCCAGTACCTGGTGCTGGTGGGCGCGGCGCCCGGCGGCGGCGCGCGGCGGCTGGCGCCCGGGCCCGCGCGCCTGCACCTGCACGAGCGGCGCTTCGCCCTCAGCGCGGGGGTGCCGCCGAGGCTGCTCGGCGTGTGGGAGATCGCGCACCTCAGGTAAACTTGGATTTCTTCATTTTCCTTCTCTGTCTTTCTAGATTTTTTTAACTATGAGGAGATGTGAGTTTGTGATCCTCCATCTTCCTCCATCAGAAGGAGTAATACACTATAGTCCGTGGATGGTGAATTATTCCTAATTATTTGCGAGACAGAAAGATTTGCTGAAAACGTGGCTTTTGATGACATTGCTACTCGGTAACCTTAACTTTGGTATTATCTTCAACATTTTCCCTTTAGGTAAAAGTATTTAGTTCTGTAATGCAACTATTTAACTTTAATCAAAGCTATTTAAGTAATACCTTAGAGAACAAATTCTTTACTGTTTATTTATCCCTCCGACAAAAATAATATGACCTTTGCTAAATTAGGTACAAATAATATTAATCCCGATCAATATGGGATTACCCATAGGTATTGATAAATAATAATTAATTATTTAACTAAGCAGTACTATATTTCTGCACGCTTTCACCGCGCTAGTTGGCACACATTGATACAATCTCTGATATTACGAGTATCTGGACTTGCACACTTTGATGCTATCACTATTGATTTTTATACAAATAATAAATATGCGAAAGTATGTTTGTTTGTTGGTTTATCCTTCAATCGCGTAGTAACAGTGCAACGGGTAGATGCGATTTTTTGCATGGATATATTTGAGGACCCTGGAGAGTGACAAAGGCTACTTTTTATCTGTCAACTAAGGAGTTCCCGTGGGAATTCAAAAACTTATGCCACGCGGACGAAGTCGCTACAAAGCATCAGCTAGATATTTATAATGATTATAGTCACTGATTAATGTTATACTAGCTGATGACCGCGACTTCGTCCGCGTGGAATAAGTTTTTTTTAATTCCCACGGGAATCCCTCAATTTTCCGGGATAAAAAGTAGCCTATGTCACTCTCCAGGTCCTCAACTATACCCATGCAAAAAATCACGTCGATCCGTTTCTCCGTTGCAGCGTGATTGAAAGACAAACCAACAAACCAACAAACAAACACACTTTCGCATTTATAATATTAGTGTATATATATGATTTGCAACAGACGCTACGGCGTGGTGGAGGGGCGGTTCTGCTTCGAGGGCGGCTCGCTGTGCGGCAAGGGCGAGGGCCTGCACGTGCTGGTGAGCGACCAGGCGCCCGACATCGCCAGAGACTTTGAGCTCGCCTCCCGCGGACAACTCACGCCGAGGCGACGCCCGCTGGGTACGAGTACGTGGAACACCGAATGTTATTCATATTGCACGCTAAAGTATCGTTACAAAACATCAATCGTTTGTACGCAGGAACCCAGAGCCCCAACTCCAACGATACATTTAAAAAGCCTCACCTTCGACGACTAGAGCTGAACACCATAGACCGGACTCTGCCGCCGAATGACTTGCGACTTTACGAGGATCCTTGTATGGGGGAAGATTCCGGTGCCATTTCGCCATACTGGCCTTCCGCGGAACGGACGCACCAGTTCCAGGACATGGGCTTAGGAGATACGGCATCCGTTAACGAAACCGTGGACGGAGCGGACATGGCTCCGTGGAACGGAAACGGCAATGTGACGCTAGAGAGATGCATGAGTTGTATTTCAAAGCTGGGCGCCCTGTCTAGATCGTCCACGGCCGCCCTGACGCCGGGAGCGAAACATTTCAGTCCCGCGTGGACGATGGAAGCCGTGGACGAAACCCACAACGAGACGAATATCAGCAGCACGGTCAGCGGTAACGTACCCGCCGTCGATAGGAACACGGAAGAGGTTTGCCGCTGCTCGCTGGAGCGGCCCCCCGCCCGCCCGCCCAAGCCGGCGCGGCTGGAGGCTCGCCTGGCGCGCAAGCCGGCCCTGCCCCTACCCGCGCGCTCGTTCAGCCACTCGCACCTCGCCTCCATCGGCGAGCACAACGCCACGAGCATCGGACCCTACGACAATTACGATGTGCCAAAAATACCTTCTGCAGAGGTAAGTGTTAGTACTATTGCATAATATTATGATATTTTATGTGAATAATTGTGTTACAGTATTGATATTGAACATGTCTTCTGTAGGTCGAAGGGGAATACTACGACACGCCCAAAAGATTAAAAGAATGTCTCGATAGTGAATTATTTAAAATGACCAAGAATTCTACCTCAAACACTCTCATTCTGAAAAAGCCTTGCGGATGTTTGCTCAAGCTCGGGAAGAGGCCGAAGCGACCGACCGTTATAGACATCGATGAAAACTTTCAGCCCGCGAATTGTCCCTGTCAAAGAGTCACCGACTGGGCGAACAACTGGATCAAACTCCCTTACTGTAAGAGAAATCCTAACGACAGCGAAGCGGCCGCGCCGAACAAAGAAAACGTGATGCCCGATAATACGAGCGACAGACACGCGCTCTACGCGACGGTCGATCTGTCTCGAAAAACGAAGAGGAAAACGCAAAATGACAATTTCATGTTTCTCGATAATCAAATGGCTCGGAGTCTCGACTCGAGAACGATCGAAGTCGACGAGGGTCCCCAGGCGAACTACGAAAATCTCAATTTCGCTCTATCCCTGGAGCACTACGAGAACGCCAAAGATCTATTGAGGAGAGCGGGGGTCACGCAACCCGAGCTCGACGCGCTCGGCGCCAACCTGCGGCCCGCGCCCGGCGCCGCGCCCACGTGCACCCAGTGCGGACACCCGCAGGAGCGCGAGGCGGACAGGAAGCTCTCCAACGACGAGTACCTGCTGATGGAGCCGAGCTCCCTCGACAGCGGCAGGCTCGAGCGGGAGAAGGCCCTCCCCTCGGGGTACACGCCGATGTCGCCGATCGGAAGTTTCGGGTTTCACACCCTCAAGTTCCCGGCCAGGAGCCCGGGCGGCGGGCTTCCGGAGGAGAAGTCGGCCAGCAACCCCACGCTGTGCGGCGCCGAGGACGCGCGCGCCGCCGCCGCGCCGCCCGCCGAGTGCGTGCAGCCGCGCGCCGCGCACGCCCGCGCCGACTTCCGCAAGCGCTCCAGCTCGGCCGACTCGTCGCGCTTCCTCGACGACGTGAAGGAGTTCGACGGCAGCCGCGGCTCCGCGTCGTCGCTGGAGACGTTGCGGGACGCGGGCGTGCGCGACACGGCGCCGTGCGCGTGCGCGGGCGCGGGCGGCGCGGCGGCGGCGGCGGCCGGCAACCGCGACTCGTCGTCGTCCAACGACTCGGGCGTGTCTAGCTGGTCGCTGGTGCGCGCGCACGAGCTGCCCGCCACGTCGGCCGCCGCGCGCCGCCGCTTCCGCTCCGCGCGCCGCGCCGCGCACTCGCCGCCCGCGCCGCGCCGCGCGCGCTCGTCCAGCGGCCCGCGCGCTCCGCCCGCCGACACGCACGAGTGCCGCTCCGCCGAGGCGGAGGTGCCCGTGCTCTGCGTCACCGGCAAGCCCGTCCGAGGTGCGTCACCCGCTCTCGTAACGTTTCATCGAGTTACAATTTAAAGTTACCGCTACAATAATATGACGTCTGTTTCCGGCAGGAGTGCTGGACACGCACAGCACGTCGAGCGGCACGTCGGACATGTCGGACTACATGGAGACGCTCTCGCTCTGCTCGTCGCGCTCCTCCACCGACACGCCCGTCACCATGAGGCGAGTGACACTGACCGTTGCCGTACTCATTATTATACCCAATTGTACTACTCTTGAATTAAACCCAAAAAAGTTTTTTGCTGCATACTTAAATGTCTAACGTTTTTCTGATACCCCACAGACACAGAGTTTGATGAACTATGGTCATTTTGTACAACCTTATCTTGACAAACTAAAAAATTTTGTAGAATAATTGTATACCACTTTTTCTCTTATGGACGAACACTTTTCTCTGTCACTTTCAACTGTCTGTGTACCCGTGTGCGATGATCGAGGGCTCCGCGTGTGCGCAGGGTGCTGCGGCAGACGACCAGCACGCTGCGGCCGCGCTCCGGCAAGGAGTACCAGCCGCTCGCGCCGCACCTCGCGCCGCGCGCGCGGCCCCGAGACCTGCCCGGAGCGACGCCGCACGTGGAACGGTAGATGAAACCTCCGAGGGCACATACATTTCGGAATCGCATTTTTCGGCTCAATCTGTGAGCTGGACGAAGACCTGCATGGATTTCCACAGGACTCGGTCCTTTGTCGCTTGCTTCCATCGCGAAATCACATTATTTTAATAAACAACTATCCATCAGTACCGGTATTAGAGTTTAGTAAGATAATAATAAATGCAATAACTCTTACAAGGTTGTTTTACAGTTCGTACTCAACATTAACTCTATTATTTTTACTTTAGTCTTCTTTAACCTATAGCTGTTACAATATTACTGTTGTTATTCTCGCACTATTTGCAGCTGGGTCATTCATTTTATTATTTGAACACGACTTTATTGTTATTATTAACTGTTAATTTTTATCCATTTTTATTTGCATTACTTTGACTAACTATATCGTATAAACAAACAATTTTTATTTAAAAAATATATCAAGTTTATTTGTTGTCATTGTCATTATATTATATTAATATAATTTTGATATATACTTAATTGAGTAATAATTAAATCTGAATCGTGTACTTATGTTACTTTTGGGTTTAATTTCGACTTTTTGTTAGTGTCAATTTTACTGAACTATTTATACTGTTATTAAATTGTAGTCCCTAAGATTAATTATTATGGGTGATACTAATATGTTGGATAACCACAATTGACGTTACCTCTTACATTTCAAGTATCACAAATGCCTATATTATATATTTGTGTAACATGTCGACGTTTATCTACGGTACGATCCGTCCAAGATCTGTCTCATAGAGTGGCAATTTTCGTGATTTCACCTCTGTCCTTTTCATGTATTAGATTATTGCATACTTATTAGATTTCTCTACAAATGGATAATTTATCGAGTTAATTTAGATCTATTACCTGCCACTTCCATTTACAAAAAAATGTGTATTACTTTCAATAATATCCATGTTACAAATATTATGCACATTAAAATCATACAATCATTCTTCTGATACGAGTATTAAAGTGTCAACCTCAAGTGTCGACTTCATTCTGCGAATAAATGATTAGTATTTTACCCGTTGTCTGAGTATGAAAAGAGCTTAAATATAAACTAAAATTGAACGTTAACTTTCGTTACGACTTGTACCGTGACCTGTAATGTTTATTGTACACTAGTTTTATTACTTAGGTTAATGTGATTACAGACTTTGTAAGTAATGTATTAAGCTACTGAGGACCCCTTTTCATAGAGATGGGACGTCATTTTATTAAAGAAATCTGATGCGAGCAACATTTTTTCAAAAATTATTACTTAACCAGATGTTGTTAACAAAACTATACGAATTATATAACAGGTTAATATAATGTTTAATAACTTTACAACCCCGACGAACGCGATAGCCTAAGATGCAGCCAAAATGTTACAGTCTTAACTTCTAGTCATTTTTACTTATTACCTGTATTGTATTAAAGGTTACATGCGATGTAAATAATATTTATTATAACTATTTAGAGTAAATATTAAATTGTAAATGAATTTATTCTCTACGTACAACGACTTCTCGTTTCTCGTTTGTTACGGCGATGTAATATTTTGATATTCGGAGTTTATTTCAGTGTTTAAAGTCTGAAGTTAGATGTTCCACCTGAGTGCGATACTCGCCCGTCTGTTGACCCAAATATACATATATTTTTTAGTATGTAATGATGATAAATGAAGAATTATACTTACCACAACTAATTTGCCTCATAAAATCAGGTTATGGCTAACTTTAATTATTGGAGTTAGAGCAAAATGATTCCTTATTTACCAACCTAGACTTCATAGTTGCTTTCTATACGCATGATTGTCGTCAAGCACAAGCCTATACTGCAACATAAAAAAACACTAATTGTGGATAAAACGAAGGTCTGAGGAAAATCTAATAAGATAACCTAGTCGCAAAATGTTTTTAATGTATCATGACTTTAAGTTCATGATTAATAAAGAATTAGTTTCATTTTGTAAACAGATGGGTGAGGGTCGATCTTATTTGTTATCTGGTCACATGAGTATACATCCGTAAAGAGTCCAAGCTTTCTAATTACGTCCAAAATTTTTACTTCTGCTATTAAAACCAAAACCAGTGTCAACCCTCTATGTATGTAGGTATATTACAACAAGATTGGTATTTGTAAAATTAACAGTAATTATCTAGTAGGATTGCTAAATTAAAGTATAAGTTTAAAGGTGGATAACCATTTGATTTTAATAGTAGCTTCCACTCAGTACGGATTTTTACTCATATGATCTGGTATAATGGGGAAGAGGGGAAAGCTGCCATTGCAGCTACGCAACTTACTATAGCAATAAGCAGTGCAACTGAGGTGATGTAATATATATAACGATATAAATGATATTAATATTTAGCCGTAAGTCGAGCGCCAAAGGCGGCGCGCGGCGGGGCTGGACTTGCAAGCAGGTTGTTTAGACTCTACGCTAGAATGAATTTATAACTAAACTAATGTTAATGACTCGGATTTCTGAATAAAAACAGAATAAACTCGTGGTGTGTTTTATTTAATATCTTAAACGTCTCTTGCGATGGACAATCTCGGAACTACGAGAGCGGACGAAGAGTGATGAGCGGAACATTCCCTCGCGTTCTGTAGGGTAAATATAGTCTTATTAGTACGAGATTTTACATAATATCATCGAAATTGATAGAATTCAAGTATCTTAACCAGTTTTAAAGCTACAGCAACAGCGTGGCGCTCCAAATTAAAATCGGTGCTATTGTTTGTTTTTAATCAAGGCCCGCAATGGGGACTATCGTTTCTTTGCTCACCAGTTGGCGCCACTGTTCACTAAGGTCCAGAGGTATAGCTGTCAAAGGCGACTTTATAAGATCGGCGCCGAAACAAAGTTTTAAATCTTGAATCTCATTATGTTTATTAGTTTATAACTATCATCATATCGAGTAGCTATTTCCGCAATGTTGTGCAGTTCCGTTTTGTTTGGAAAAAAAGGAGGACACATGTTTCCAAAAGATAAAACTGTTCTAAAACAGTGGCTAGTGGCGTTTCGCAGGATTCTGAGGAATTAATTATATAGGCACTTAATAAATAAAATAAAAAGAAATTAATTACTAATTAAACTTATATTTATCCTTCCCTTTCCCTTTAAAACACACTGCTATACAAAAAAATATTAAACATTGTAAATCCATACAATGGATATGATACTGAAAGATGGTTGAGTTGTTAGTTGAAACTACTAAACAATGGTAGATACTAGAATAAGCTGGAAAATTTTCTAGCAATAGCAGGTATCATGTATGTATGATAGTAGGGGCTACTTTCTTTCAAGCAATATTCATTATTGATCATTTCTATGTGCTAATAATTATCACACTGATAAACTCCTGTTTTATAGAGAAAGTACATTTCACTTCCAATACTGTTAGTTAGTTCTCCAATTAATCCTTCTGGAGAAACCTGAAATGAAACATCAATATTATTAATCAAGAGAATTACCTACTATTATTAAATTCTGGTCATCTCACACATAGTAATCTGATCCCAAGATAGGTGTGTTCTCGTTAGTGATACCTACTGTGGGTACATAACCAGAGACATAGGTATATTTCAATATCATGTAGTAAAAGTGTGTCCTTGATGTGCATGAAACCCTTAACCTTTCATGCAGAAGTCTTAGTAAATATATGTAAAAAGAAAAAACATAGCTGTTACCTCGGCAAACAAGCATACTTTTGGCAAAAAATAAGTTTGTAAACAGTAAACAAACTAACCTCTAAATTAGCTGCTCTTTGAGGCCGCCTATTTTTGCGCCTCTTTTTCTTAGTTCCGCTTTCAAAGCGTTCACATTCATCGCCAAATAATCCATATCTGCGATAATTTCACGAAGGAGATCACTTTTCAACAGGTAAATTAAAGAAAATAATAATTTATGTCACGAAGCCCGCCAAAACCAGTGAAAAGTGAATGATATTGGACCTCACGCGACACCAGCGCCCCTAGCGGCAAATTCATACGCGATAGCCCCCATTAAGGTCCATTTCACCTGTGACGTAGAAAGTTTCGATGTTCGAATTATTTTGGTGAGATATAAATCTCATACTAACTGACTATACAGTTGACAAAGAGAAATCGTCGTCGAAGATGAGGTCGTTGAAGAGATGTTAATGATCGTCGGCACAGCGGCGGTTAGTGCCCGAAGGGGTCGGGCGAGGAGGTCCGAATGCGCCACTCGAGCTGACTGGCTTATTGAATCACTGTCTTTTACAACGCTTTACTGATGAACCTGTAGATTACTTTTTTGTTTATACGACAAAAATCTTGTATCGTGTATGCATCGCCATACTTAAGATTAAATTAATGATAATAATAATATATTGATAGTAAAACTGAAGATAAAAGATAACACATATTATTTTAATAAGACTTTTTGATGTAGTGATACGGAAAATGATTATGATGAATCATAATCTAAATATATAAAAGGCAGAGGTGACTGACTGACTGAATGACTGACTGACTGACTGACTGACTGACTGATCTATCAACGCACAGCTCTAACCACTGGTCGGATCGGGCTGAAATTTTGCACTCAGATAGCTATTATAACGTAGGCGTCCGCTAAGAAAGGATTTTTGAAAATTTCAACCCCAAAAGGGTTAAATGGGGGTTGAAAGTTTGTATAAAAGTTCGTGATACACGAACATCAACGAACGAATAGGGATGGACGTGATATTTTTGGCATGGGTATAGTTGACGACCCGGAGAGTGACATAGGCTACTTTTTATCCCGGAAAATTAAGGAGTTCCCGCGGGAATAAAAAAAACTTAAAGCACGCGGACGAAGTCGCGGGCATCAGCTAGTCATAATATATTTTTTTATCTATAATTGCTAGATGATGCCCGCGACTTCGGACACGTAGATTTAGGTTTTTTTTACGCCACGACAAGTTAGAATTTGACTGCAATCTCACCTGATGGTAAGTGATGATGCAGTCTAAGATGGTAGCGGGCTAACCTGTTAGGGGTATGGCAGTTATATTAAACCCATCCCCCTAGTCGGTTTAGTCGGTAGGGTGGTAACTAGCCACGGCCGAAGTCTCCCACCAGACAAAACACAAAAGACAGGTTTTGACACCGGACTGCCTAAAAAAGAGTGTAGGGTTTGTTTTCAGGGTTCATGTATGTATGTGATTTACTTTATTCCACCATAACTTTTAAATACCTGAACAGATTTGAATGTAATAGGGTATCGTTAGAATCCTTCCATCATCGACGATACTGGCTATACATTTTGTGAAAGAAATTCAATATTGCAGGGAAGTTACCTTTTTTAATTTGTTCACTTGTTAAAAAGCGTTTTACTTTTCGTAGGTAATATATTAAAATAAAACTATTCTATTGTCTGTCCGCTGTCGCAAGCAATTTTTTGTGCCAAGATTCGTCAAAACTGTTTCAGATGTCGACCTGGGAAAAGGGTAAAGATGAACGGACGGAAAGACAGGCACACACACATTTATAATATTTGTAAGGATTATTAGAGTGACCGAGAAAAATAAACCGCCCACTCTGAAGCGAGTGGCACAAGGCTGCGTCCTGTAAAGAACTATAGAGAAGGTAGACCTACATCCAGCAATGGACGTCCATCGGTTGCGGCGACTCAGGGCTAGTGCTCGTGGATCATAATGATTCTGGCAGAGGTCCAGTGCTCTGCAGGTACAAGCGAATTGTATTGTTTTAGGGAGATGCTTTTGTATAACACAGTACAAAGCCCCTGCCACATGGGGGCTGTTTGCTCGTCTCTCTCCGGTCCATCGCGCGGCTGACGGCCTGCATGCGGGCACAACTTGTTTATTTGATTCACAATCCTTAATAGATCCCTTTTTAATTGCAAAATAGGCGTGCGCTTCACGACTCGGTAAAAATTCCTGAATAAAGCTACAGAATACTTAATAGATAAAAGTGTAATCACAGATACCTAATTCAATGACATAAGATCACAGATTAGTTCAACAATACGCCTAGGCAAACGCAAATTTCGCTTTAAAAAGCATGGAAATTATTGTAACTTTTCACTTTAACAGCTCGCTTCGTGTAAATGTTCACTCATATTGTTACACTCTTTAGCCTTACAATCGTTAATTACCTCAAAGTTTGTTTAGAAGCTTAGAGTCTCTGAACTCTGATGTTAGACTTTCAGAGAGTTTTTGCTTGTTTCGTGTGCTTTCATTTACAATCTCGTTTGAACAAAATAATATACATAAGAACTCACTTATTTACAGATTTACATTACAATGTACTTAGGTACGTAATATCCACAAGTTTCTTGCGATGATTATTATCTGCCACAATTGTTTGGTGTGAGGAAACCAATAGTAGATTAGTAGCCAAGGGCTGTAAGGCATCAATTGCAGCCCGAGATATTTAGGCGCACGAGCACAGCGAGGGCGCCTATAGTTCGAGGGTGCAATTGATGCTTACACCCGAGCTAACTACTCTGCTTTACATCTCGATTGTGAGGTAAGTAGGTCCTTATTACCCCCAAATGGAGCTTGAAGGTGACCAATTAACGCTCTAGGGTAATAATGTTGCTAGAAAAGCCCTAGGGCGGTAAGTAATAAAAAAAAAAATTCTTCACTCTTTCAAAAAGTTCGCGTACATCACTAACCATCATACTTTTTTTAATTACTTACCGCCCTAGGGCTTTTCTCGCTACATTATTACCCCAGAGCGCTAATTGGTCACCTACAAGCTCCATTTGGGGGTAATAAGGACCTACTTACCTCACAATCGAGATGTAAAGCAGAGTAGTTAGCTCGGGTGTAAGCATCAATTGCACCCTCGAACTAAAGGCGCCCTCGCTGTGCTCGTGCGCCTAAATATCTCGGGCTGCAATTGATGCCTTACAGCCCTTGGCTACTAATCTACTAATAATGATAGTTCTTATCTTCTATCTATATCTATCTATCTATACTTCTTATCTATACTTATAATAAAACTGTAACAGGTCCAATTCTGTACATTGAAGATATTTTGAAAATTTTTTTTGGAGGGCACTCATTATTCGATACTGAAGCCAAATCTGTAATTTTTTTCATTTTTGTCTGTCTGTCTGTCTGTCTGTCTGTCTGTCTGTCTATCTGTCTGTATCTTGGCCGCGCATCACGCCGAAACTACTGAATGAATTCAAACGAAACTTGGCACGATTTGAGCTTATACTACGAGGTAGGACATAGGATACTTTTTATCCCGAAATTCTACCCTCGAAGGGGTGAAATAGGGGTTGAAAGTTTGTATGAAAGTCCTTAATTTCTCAAGTTATAGCCATGAAACTTGCTATATGAGCTGCGGGTTGAAAATGGAGACTTACGTGTTTCACAGTTTTTGAAAATTCGACCCCCAAAAGGGTGAAATAGGGGATGAAAGTTGGTATGAAAGTCCTTCGTTTCTCATGATGTTTTACAAGTTATATCAACGAAACTTTTTATTTTGGCTTACGGTAAAAAATAAAGAAGTACGTGTTTCACAGTTTTTCAAAATTCCACCCCTAAAGGGGTGAAATAGGGGGTGAAAGTTTGTATGAAAGTCTGTCATTTCTCAAGTTATATCGATTAAACTTGGTATACAAGCTACTGGTTGAAAATGAAGAAATATGTGTTTCACAGTTTTTGTAAATTTTACCCCCGAAGGGGTGAAATAGGGGTTGAAAGTTTGTATGAAAGTCCTTCATTTCTCAAGTTATAGCCATGAAACTTGGTATATGAGCTGCGGGTTAGAAATGACAACATACGTGTTTCACAGTTTTTCAAAATTCCACCCCCAAAGGGGTGAAATAGGGGTTGAAAGTTTGTATAAAAGTCCGTCATTATTCAAGTTATTTCGATGAAACTTGGTATATCCACGCGGACGAAGTCGCGGGCATCAGCTAGTAATAAATAGTTGCCTAGTAATAAATAGTTGCCTAGGTACTGCAAATATGCGTTTGGGTGGAATTTTAAAACTAAACCAAAACATTGAAATGAAATGCATATCCCTTGAAGAGATTTCTACCAGAAGCAGCAGAGATTGCTAGTGACACTAGATCTTCGCCCTGCACTTCATGCCTCCACAGAACAAGCTATTTTTATAATACTAATAATAATAAGGTTTTTATTACAGGCTAATTTGATTAGTAGGTATACATAGTACAGTTGGACACAAAATATAATTTTTGTTCTTAATCGCATCAAGATCAGTTATTTGCATACAAGACGCGTAGATGGTAATTAAATCGGTCAGTTATTTCTCTGATAAGTACAGATAACAAAGATAACTGAAGTACACATGTTTTGTAAATACATTAACTATATAATATTGTGTTGTAAAGTTTGTATGTTCAAACACGTAAATTGTACAATTTACGGCGTAAGCGAGTGTTGGTTTTCCGAAGTCGTAAAAGCGGTAATACCTTTCGTTACGAGATAGCTTCATCACATGCGATTCTATTTCAACGTTAAAAAGCTATATTATGCAGCATTTCTTAAAGTAAGATTTAAAATAATAACCTTTTTGATAGCACACTTTTCTTTATACGGATTCGATAAAATGAAGGTATTATTACGGCATTAGAATCTTAATGTAGAGTTTAATCCACAGATCAGTTAACGTTATCTGTGGATGACTACGATCTCACCTGATGGTAAGTGACGATGCAGTCTAAGATGGTAGCGGGCTAACCTGTTAGGGGCATGGCAGTTATATTAAACCCATACCTCTATTCGGTTTCTACACGGCATCGTACTGGAACGCCAAATCGTTTGATGGCACGTTTTTGCCGGTAGGGTGGCAACTAGTTACGGCCGATGCTTCCCACCAGGCCAGACCAGAGAAAATTCAGAAATTATAAATTCCTGAAATGACCCAGCCAGGGATCGAACTTGGGGCCTCCCACGTATCAGACCACAGCGCTCACTGCGCCAGGGAGTTCGTCAAAACCTCGTAGTGAGTGAGGACGCCATCGGAAAGCTAAATTAGTTTGCGGCATTTCCATCTAACTGAGTTACGAGTATATTGTAAGTAGCTACGGCCGAAGCCATCCGCCAGTCCAGTCCAGACCAGTGGAAAAACTAGAAATTTCCAAGTTTCCCTTGCCAAGAATTGAACCTGGAACTATATATCAGAGGATTAATTTATCTACAGGATTAAGCAATTGAAACTACTTGTCTCATAATCTTAATCACCCCAGTATAGAGGAATTAGGCAGCTACTTATACTCCGACCACCGCTTTGTGATATCGACTTATTGCGGCAATTAAGATAACTGTATTTACTTTTTAATTCTCTAATCTGCGATAGTAATTGTTTGCAATGACATACTGAACATTGGCTAGTAGCTGATAAAATATTATAAATGCGAAAGTGTGTTTGTTTGTTTGTTGCCCTTCAATCACGCCGCAACAGACCAACGGATCGACGTGGTTTTTGCATGGTTGTTGTTGAGGACCTGGAGAGTGACCTAAGCTACTTTTTAGTTCGGAAAATTAAGGAGTTCCCGTGGGTATCAAAAAACTTATTCCCGGACAAAGTCGCGGACATCTGCTAGTTAGCTCATATTCATGGATCTACTGACACAGTCCGTGACGTGCTAGGGTCGTGCCCGGGCCGTGTTCTGTCAAAAACATCGCTTGGGACATTGTGCGACCAGTTCACGATATACAACTGTTAAGATACCTGTCATCTAATAGATAGCTTTTCCTCGCTTGTCGAATTAAAATATATTCAATGTTGATACGCCAAAATCTCTACATCTAAGTCTCTATTGTAAAAAAAAGACTTCTTAAAATGCACCACCATCTTAGACTGCATCATCACTTACCATCAGGCGAGATCGCAGTCAAGGGCTAACTTGTAGTGGACCAAAAAAAATGCAACTTTGAATTCTGTAAAGTTATATATAATTCCTTCCCAAATAAACGCTAAACTACTCGAAGACTATGCACAAAACACATCCACAAAGTGAGCGGAACCAATTTGCGTCACATCAATACTCTCCGTTCAGCTGTTGATGTACGCGGCGGAGGCTGGAGGACGCGACACGACATCAAATAATAAATACAACATGACGTCACGTCGCAGATTGAACGAAGTGCAACTCCGGAAGTAAAATTGCAGTTTGTCGCGAAGCGGGAACATTCAAATTTGCACCAAATGAACGCAGAGTGTCCGCACATAAAGGTAATTTGTTTATCTTACAAAGCGAAACTCATTAAAAGTCGAATTTTGTGCGAGGGAGGCGGAGGCGGGCATTTTTAATATGAGTTTAGGTGACGGGAGGAGGGGAGGGCAGGGGGGTGCGGAAGTAATATGTGCTGCCTCCAAACAAGCCCGCGCGAGCGCGTTCAGCGGCTTAGCGTCGGTGCGAGCAAACACAATACCTACTTAATCTAGGTAAAGTATTGCCAAGTGGGGATATTTAGACTACATCGGAGCTAAGCAGTCACAAATAATTTTAATGAGTTTCAGATTGTGATGCACTAAACTATAGACGAGAGTTGTATAACCAAAGAGACACTCGAATGACTAAGATTTTCCTCTAGAATATAATGTTTGCACTGAAGATTCTAAAAAGCTAGATGATAAGCAATAGATAATATGTTACAGCACCTGGGTGCTCCTATCTATACTTATAATAAAACTGTAACAGGTCCAATTCTGTACATTGAAGATATTTTGAAAATTTTTTTTGGAGGGCACTCATTATTCGATACTGAAGCCAAATCTGTAATTTTTTCATTTTTGTCTGTCTGTCTGTCTGTCTGTCTGTCTGTCTGTCTGTCTGTCTGTATCTTGGCCGCGCATCACGCCGAAACTACTGAATGAATTCAAACGAAACTTGGCACGATTTGAGCCCATACTACGAGGTAGGACATGGGATACTTTTTATCCCGAAATTCTACCCCTGAAGGGGTGAAATAGGGGTTGAAAGTTTGTATGAAAGTCCTTAATTTCTCAAGTTATAGCCATGAAACTTGATATATGAGCTGCGGGTAGAAAATGAAAACATATGTGTCTCACAGTATTTCAAAATTCCACCCCCGAAGGGGTGAAATAGGGGTATAATATAAAAATGAATCCCTATTTCCCTTGGTCACGGCATCACGCGTGAACGGCTGGATCAATTTCGCTAATTCTTTTTTTGTTGGGTTTGTCTGGACGCCAGGATGGTTTATATTCACAATTGGACCCGGTAGGGGGCGCTGCAATCGGGTTCGAGGTTCAGAGCGGGACACGGCTGGACCAATTTCGCTAATTCTTTTTTTGTTGGGTTTGTCTGGACCCCGGGATGGTTTATATTCACAATTGGACCCGGTAGGGGGCGCTGCAATCGGGTTCGAGGGTCCCGCCAAACCACGCGGACGAAGTCGCGGGCATCAGCTAGTATATAATATAATCAAAGGGGTGAACATTTACCAATTCTAACAGCTTGTTCACAGACTTGAACAAGCTGGAATTCATAAAATCTCTTTCGGGATTAAAGTGTTGTGACGTCGCTGCGACATTTGACAGGTAAGTTAAAACAATAATTGTCGCAAGGCGGCACTCGTCCGCGCCGTCCAACCCCACGAGCTCGATACAATATCTACATATTCATCAGCGCTTCAGCCGAATTCATTACACCATCCCTTACGACTACGTGCGTGCAACAGTACTGGCCGCCGCTAGATACAGACACGGATAGCTTTATTGTTTGTTCTGCTTTACATGTATACATTTATTACACACAAAATGTATGCATATTAAATACCTACTCATAGTTATTGGTTTCAAATTCTTAGAACCATTATTTTTTCAATTTTACTCTTTACTTTTACAGGTACCAAGTATGTTGGTTGTTAGAATTTTAAGTAAGGCGATTTATATTAAGAGAGTTTGAACTTAATTAAAAATAATTTGTAACTTTTAGTAAAAAATATTTTAATTTCCCAAAGTTCTTTCAATTTTAGATAGGTACGTTTTGTGTAATATGTAGAATCATACCCATTAAACGATGTATTTAATGCAGTAACAATTTGACTAAAACACTCCAAAGTGTTTACGCAGTATTCAAACTAACCTGTTCAGTATAAGCTATGTTAATTCATTTACTTGTTCATGTTTACTTTCCTGAGCCAACTTTAGCAAAACAAACATCGCCTATCCCGCCGCATCTCTTTGTATTTCTACAAATCCTCGCAATGCTTCCAGTGTTGTTTCCTGCAACGTTCGAAGCTTTGTTGCGGTTGTAGTGAGATTAATGTATTCGTTCAGCTCATCTCCACAAAGAGTATCCCGCGTTCGGAGGAACAAAGGCGCACAGGATCATTAACGCAGGGTCTCATCTCCGCATTTACATCTCGCGCAGATTTGTATTCTGATCTTACAGGCTCCAACTACGCGGCATCACGATAATGAAAGTGCGGATCGTAACTCGCGAGGAAGGAAGGGCATACACACTAATTCTATTCGGGAAAAATTCTAATGTAAACGCGCAAATGGTGGGCCTATGAGCCCTTACGGCTATAAAAGTTTCTCTTTCCTTATTTACGACACACAAGCAAGAGCTTTAGATGTATCACGCAACCGATTAAAGCTAGCCCTGTGTCGAGCATCAGAGTAATGTTGGGTTGCATCTGACATTTCGTCTATCTTTTTAAATGAAAGAATTACGCACATAATATATCTTTTGCACGAACGTACCTATATTCTGCATCGGCTAGACTCCGTTGCATAGAGTTTCGCAGACTCCATTGGCTGCCGGGGACCAAATTCGTTCAAGACAACATGCTGAAAAATATTTGATTTTTTGGGGGCGAGCAAAAACTAACGTGTGCTCATGTGTGCCAGTTAAGTATGGCAGTTTTATTGCACTTTAAACTCCGTCTAATATTAAGCTTTAATCAAATAAATATTATAAATGCGAAAGTTTGGATGGATGGATGTATGTATGGATGTATGTTTGTAACTCAATCACGCTCCAACGGATGAACGGATCTGGATGAAATTTGGCACAGAGATAGATTATAGTCTGGAATAGCACATAGGCTACTTTTTATCCCGGAAAATTAAAGAGTTCCCGCGGGAACCGAAAAACCTCAATCCACGCGGACGAAGTCGCGGGCATCAGCTAGTTTTTAATATCTCTAGAATATTTCAAAACGAATGATTGCGAAGTCTAAAAAAACATAACTGACAAGTCGCTTCGCAGAAGTCAAAAGCAGGTTAATTCTGTATTTGGGCACATTTTCCGAAAGTTACCTCCATCGGGAACAAGTTCGGCAAAGTCAGTTCTTGCAAAGTTTTCATGTTTTCCAAACAAGTCTTTGATCCTGAACCAATAAAGTGGAAGAGCGCGCGCCTCTCGCTGATGAAATTAGAAGCGAGGACTGTTTGCGATTGCTATTATATTGTTTATCCTTAAATTTTATGAACTTCTTTGTTATTTTTGAAGTGTTATGGAAGAATATTTTGATAATAGTTTATTTTATATTATGTTGTTTAGTTGATTAGTGATTGATTGTATGGATTTCTGATTACTATGTTATAATAATATTATATTAATTGCATTATCATAGCACTATCAAGTCCATAGCATTGAAATATACTTGACTACAATATTTTTAATCAGTCAGTTTGAAAGCGGCAAAACGCATAACTAAGATCTCGAGATCGACGATTTGCTTACCTAAAGAAATTATCACTGCTTTGTCGATTTGATGATGTTGTATAGATTCATTATAATAATTTTAGCAAACTCATCATTTTTTTGTTTTAATGCAAAAAATAAGTTGTTACTAATTTCTGGCGATAAAGTTTTTTATTGCTTTATATATATTTCAGTAGCGGTTGTGTCATAGCTGCAGCCATGGAATTAGGAATTACGACTTACGTAGCCGTAAGCTACGTAAGCTCCGGAGCTCATCTGTCATTCCGTCTGCTGTCGCTTCAGCAATAACCACTTCATCAACCGTATCTGTCAGCGAGTAAACAACTCACGCGGTGACAGCTGGCGGACAGTTTTATGGCATACGAGTATCTGTAGAATTATAAAGTTATGCTTGAAAAAGTGCGAGAATTACGAGAAAAACACATTATTTACATCTACAATCTAGAATGGTAGATTCATTCGACTAATTCATAAGCACTTGTAAAAAGTATATTTGATTAAAAAACTTTTGAATTTTCAATTTTCAATTTTACTTATCTTATACAATGTTAGTAAATTTTGGAATTGTAAATAATAATTATTATTCAGTTTTATATTTATCAATATTAATTCAATGTTGTCTTAGATTACCTACTTGTTTTTACAATCCCTATAAACTTGTTATCCGTAGATATTAGGTACTGATAAATCTAGTGTTCGTACAATACAAGCTAGTTCGTTTAGTTCAAATCAAACGTCAAATCGTATCTTAGAGTATAGTGTGCTCAAAGTTTATTATTCTCTCTCAGGTAATTCTTTTAAATGCGAAGGTTTAAATGGTTCAAAAAGGTATTTTTACAAACCTGCTTCGGAACAGCCGCCCTACATAACTCACTTGTAAACAGTTTATTTGTTTAAGAAAATCTTTGATTTGATTTGCCAAACACAATCAAAGATAATATCGAACAGTTCCAATTATGAGAACATGATTTACTACTTTGCTTAGCAATAGTAATACAATTTATAATAGATATTATGTATCTCCGATCATAAATATTTTATTATTATTGATATTAATCTTTGGATGGTAACGTTATACTATCAGATGATAGTAGTAGTTGTAAACTTTGTAATTCGGCACACTGTAGAACGTCACCGCGTGTACATATATCAGCTGATAGTCTCGTTATCAGCGGGTGACGGGTGTACACTGCATGGAACTGCGTGTCTCTTTCAATATTCAGCGGGTCCTCTCGATCGGTATGCAGCGCGGGGCGCGGGGGGAGGGGAGGAGGGGGAGGGGACGAGGTAACCAGAAGGTATACTACCATCCTTAAAGCCGTATTATTTTTTAATATTATTAACGTTCTTGTTTAAAAATTATTGTAATCCTTATTTTAGGGAAGTCAAGGTACGCGATTTAAAGTAGTTATATTGAAATAATACTGCGATAAAGCGATGGTAGTAACCCCCCCCCAGGCCGTCGCGTCAACCACTGCTTCCTTTTTATTTACACCTTCCTTCCCCTCCAGCATTCCGCACGAGTAACAACTTCGTTGGATTTGCTTACAAAATATTTGACTCGATTATTTAAAAAAAATTCATACTACTGATATCTAAATTGTTTTGAGCTTCTGTGTTTTTACACCTTTACACCTTTACACCTGGGGACTGCCGTACAATACCTATTGATATAGTGTAAATGTTCAAAATGTACGCACAGAATCCGATAAAGACTTACAGTTAAAATTTAAAAGTATCTCATGTAAAATCCGAAATAAACTCTGCCGCAGCTGCCTTGTTAGCGATATAACTACTCAAAAGGCACTTAAGTAATATAGTGAAGACACGCAATAATAATAAGCATACATTTTGGTAAAAAAATAGAATATTAAAGATCATTTTGAACACTATAAAAATAATTAGTTAAGTATGAAAAAAACACGACCCTACTAATGTACTCGTACATAAGTCGTCCGACGTCCGTGCAACTTTTAAACAAAGCGCGGACAGCGGTTAGCTGATAAGGAATCTAATTTTCCTTCAGAACTTCATTACAATTGAAAGTTTTAACGCGAATGGAGAGTCGAGTACACGCGCGGACGGAGTTCCAATTAATAGCGTTTAGTTTCCTTTGATCCCGCCGACTGTGCGCCCGCTGCCCTCCCTCAGAGAGGACCCGCCCGGAGATAAAGCTGATAGAGGGATTTATTTAATCAGTTGTTTTGCCCAAAGTAAAAGTTTTTGTTTTCTTTACAACTGCAATTTTCATGGTCGATGGATCAAAAACTGAACTTCGATAACAGTAAATACAGACCATGAGTGACAGAAATAGTACAGCAAAAACGATGGGCCTTAAGACCTAAGAAATTTGGAGAATCGATTTAGAATTCCTATGTAAACAAAATTTCGTGCAATAGTTTTCGAGAAATTAATTAAGTAGATAATTTATTTTAAGGATTCCCCGATAAAAGTATAGAATAAACGAGAATAATATTACTATGGACTATGGATGCTACGATAATAATAATATTATGTTCATCTCAATGTTCAGTTATATGAAACAAATTTGGGAGCAGACATCATTCGTGTCCTGCAGCAAATCCTCCGTTTACCGTTTCTTATCGTTCAGCAGTGAGGAGGGTTCTCTTATCGGCACACCTTCATCTCGTGTCGCAGATTTACTTTGCAGCTTCTCAGGGAAGGTTGTACTGAGCGCTGCCTGTGCGGGAACGTACAGGATTATATTGAGGTGTTTTCGACCACCCTTTGTTATGTTGAAACGTAAGATGGAATGGTTTCATTAATTAATTCGCCTCAATAGTTAGTCGAATTGAATTGGAAAGAGTTTTGACTGCAGGTAATGGTCAAGCTATCTTTTTTTAAAAGCGCGGCGTCTATTGGAACTAATTTTTATGTATTTCTGTTTAACATATCGAGCCTTCTAACAAAATATGTATACTTCATACTAATATAATTAATGCGAATGTGTGATTGTTTGTTGGTTTTTTCTTGAATCACGGAGCACCAGAGCAACGGACGACATAGGCTACTTTTTATCCCGGAAAATTAAGCATTTTCCGTGGGAATTATAAAAACTGATTCCACGCGGACGAAGTCACGGGCATCATCTAGTATTATTATATCTTTAACTAAACACTCTTAAGTAGCATAGCTTATATTTAATACGCAAATTATGCAGATATTTTATCTTTATTGAATTCGTAATTTACGTAGATCACTATCTGACAAGCATTTAATCTTTTTCATTTATTACATTTTGTATTTTTAATTTGCAAACAATATACCTACTTAATCATATTTTAAAACTACGATAAGAAATAAATCTTTTGGCAGTACTCACTTTATTCTTCCTTAAGATTAATTTCTGTATTTCTGTTTATGTTGTATGGCATTGAGACTTTGAGTTGAATATTTATATGTTAAATTATTATTAAAGCCAGTATTCACATGTTGTAACATTTAATTGATTACTAAGTTCCTTGTTGAAACAGCATTCAAAAGTTCTGACTCAGATTTTAGAGGAATCAAAATCCAAGCGAATGATTCCGTCGTTGCAGCTGAAGCCAGTCAACCGAAACGTAAAAAGGGTATTTTCATTTAAAATATATTTTCGTAGCAAAGGCTCCAGCTTCCGAGTCCCGAATCCGGTACAATGCGTGCTCGTATTGTGACTGCGCCCGTCGCCGCGCGCCGCCCGCCGGGGGTCAGCGCGGCCGCCGGCTAACGACTTCCTGTTCCGGCGCGTCCGCCGCCGCTGAGGGTTAGCGGGAATAGGGATAGGTAATGCCTGTGTCAAAAATATCTATCTGATATCTTACTGATTACTAAATAGAGGGTCTTCTGAAATACCTAATATTCACATCTTCTTAGTTTTAAGTTGATCATAATTTTAAACTAGGTATCGATTAAAGAAAAAAATGTGTTGAATTTTGATTACGTCACAACTACGTATCAAAAACTCAAACCCAAAACATAATATTTACTCAAAATAGGTGCCTACAAAGTACACCTTCTGAACGTCATGCTTACAAAAGTATAAGACGTGCAGATGGTTATTTAACAACTAAAGCTACGAGGGTTCCAAACGCGCCCTATTCTGAGAAAAGGCCACAACAAACTCAGCCGGGGTTTCTTTTTTATTATCACCATCTCACAAATATCGGAAATTACTTAATTAGATTTATAATTATAACAATTACATGACTAGCCGCGGGGTATTTCATACAAACGTCCATACTACGAGTAGAAGCGCGTTTTTAGGGTTGATAAAGAGTTAGTGATTTGATTGAGTTGTCAATGGTCAACTCAATCATCCCTATTGTATTGCGCGAATCCACACGTAACCCTTAATTCGTCAGCCGTGGGGTCTGTAGTGCCGTGGGGTTCGCGCGCCCGTTTGTAGCGCGACATAAATGTTGGATGCGGGATACATTCAGTGCACGACTATATTGCGTATTTATGGCTCGTCGATACTGAGATCTATCGGTTTCATCGCAGAGTTAGCAGTGCTCGTAAACTCTGCCCCTTTGCAACATGTTCAATCTGGTACCTACCTATTGCAAAAGCAAAAGTACAAAAGTGCAAGTTGCTTTACATGCAAAAGTATGCAGACATTTGTCTGTTTCATGTACATTTATGGCTCATATTTTGTTTTACCGATTTAACATTACTTGAATACTTTTTATCTCGGAAAATCAAAGAATATCTACCCTGAAAATAACCTAAATCGACGCGGACGAAGTCGCGGGCATCTTCTAAGTTACTCATAATTACGAATTATGATAATGCACGTAATATATCAAGGCATGCATGCATGGATGATATTGTGTCAAGGACGACAGCTTGCATCCGTTTGGGTAAACAGAATATTTTAATAAGGGACGGAAGCAATCGAAAAAGAAGAAATTGAAGTTCTAAGAAATAAACAAAACTGCAATAGCATATTTTTATCTTTATTGATATCGATCTGTGATATCGATACTTTAATTTCAATTATTTAATAATTTTAATTTACTAGATAAATGTACTCGATAAGCATTATACTCTATGTTGACAGGAAATTGACATTATCATTGAGTTACGCTTATCTATTGTCATTATCACTATCATGTTAATTTAATCTCTTCAGATAGCTCAGTAACTCAAAGTCAACGGTAAAAATCCACAAGGTTGAGAGAACAATAAGTCTTAGTGTTCTCTCTCTGTGTCTTACTTAACACGCACGGTGCAATTTGGGGACAATGTTGTTTACCGTGACACGGACACATTATTGTTTACCGTGACACGTGCACATTATTGTTTACCGTGACACGTACACATTATTGTTTACCGTGACACGTACACATTATTGTTTACCGTGACACGGACACATTATTGTTTACCGTGACACGTACACATTATTGTTTACCGTGACACGGACACATTATTGTTTACCGTGACACGGACACATTATTGTTTACCGTGACACGTACACATTATTGTTTACCGTGACACGTACACATTATTGTTTACCGTGACACGTACACATTATTGTGTCCACTTTTATAAAACTACCAACTTGACTGTCTTGTTGGCGTAACGTTACACAAATCCTAGAATTATGTATTTTGTTAAATATTCAACATCGAATTTGGTTTTCAAGACTACGGAAGCTCGTACCAGGGTACACACACAACACACACAGTACCCTGGTACAGGGTACAGTGCACATAACTTGCATATTGATTGCCGAGCGCTCGTGCGACTCGTCGCGTCGCCGAACCGTCGCAGCGTCGTAAAAACGCAATAAAACCTCGTGATCTCGATATCAATTCGATAAAATATAATAATATCGCATTGCGCAGTTTCGCTCATTACGACCGTTGAATAATTCACGTTGTGACGGGTTGTGGGTGCGAAGGATTTTCACACTCGTATAAAATATAGAAAGTTTAAATTTCATATTATTAAATTTTTAGAGTTGCGTAGTAATACAAAAACTATAGTTTTGTCCCCAATCGCATGTTTGTGTGTCACAGCCATTTTGAAAATCAGTCAAGAGCTGTACAGTTCAAAATTCAATTCAAAATTCAAAAGTTTTTTATTCAAATAGACTTTTTACAAGTGCTTATGAATAGTCGAATGAATCTACCACTGGTTCGGAATGCCGTTCCTACCGAGAAGAAATTTTGTACATGTTTTTTGAAACACAGACTGATATAGGCGGCATAGAAAACAATGTATTAATTTTGAGGAAAAAAATCAGGTTATCTTCAGAGTTTTAATAGAAAAGCAAGAAAAGAAATATTGATATTTCGTAAACCAAATTCATCATGAAACCACATTTATTCAATACACGTATAAAGGAGCCTTCGTTTTCGCTGCAACCAAACAAGACTTCCTTCATGATATTATGGAGCGCACCCTCACCCCCTCACCCCCTCAGCCCTCTTCCCCGCGATCAGCGAATGATAACTGACAGGTACCCTTACTCTGAGATTGATCGAATTTAAAATACGGTCTCACTAAGTGAGGTGAATTACATTTGCATCAAACTAAAATGAATCTTAATCTAATTAATTTAGAGCTCAATTTCGTGTATGCATTCACAGCTAGCGCTCCAAACGATACGTTTCGAAATTTGAATCGGTTGCACTGAATTTGTGGCTTTAAATCAAGAGTTTTTGGATACATTTTAGTTTGACGCAAATGTGATTCACCTCACTTAGTGAGACCGTATTTTAAATTCGATCAATCTCAGAGTAAGGGTAAGGAGCTCGTGTCTTTAGCGAGTGTTTGCAGCAGCGCGCAATCCCACAAGAGCTCGTTCATAATAATTATTTATTATAGAATGTCCCCTCAAACCACGACCCCCTCCTCCCCTCGCCCATGACGTCACATATCAGCGAGTGGTAGTAGCTCGTGAGTAGCGAACAGTGAGTCACCCGACGCGACGCGACGACTCACTGCTTGCTACTCACGAGCTACTACCATAAATTAACGCGCGGAGTGCGGCGCCAGGGCTGCCACAAACGTGCAGGACTTGACGATGTGCGCGATTTTATCGTGAATTCAGGTTTTTTGAATATGCTTCTAAGTACTCTGATTATCCGAGATTCATAGTAGCTACGGCAAACTATGGCCAAAAAGGAAAAGTACCCACCTAGCCTATAGCAAACTTTCTGTGTAGCAAATTTTGCTAATAAACAGGTCTTGAAAAGAGAACAACCAGACACACTGTCACTTTATGTATAATTTTATTACTAAGGGTGAGACTATTTTAACCAATTGCGATTACAAGACATTTTCTAAATTTTCACACTTGTTTTGTGGGCCCTCGTCATCGTCAGCTAAGACTTGCACTTGTAAGATGGCATTTTATTAAATGAGGTTGCAGTAACTTCATCTTAGCATTTCATATTCCAAAGGTCATATTATGACGTAATGCCAAATTCAATATGAACAAAAAAAAGTAACGTTAGATAAACATTAATAAAAATAACACTACATTTGCCAGGCTTGGATAGCTTAAAAATAACCTTCCATCCTCTGTTATGATGTTTCGTAGGTCAACATAATTGTGTTACAATAAATTTTGGCTGTACTGGCAAATTCATAAGAATTTGACGTAAATTTTTATTAAAAAAAAACCACCAAGAATGTAAAAATCTGGTAACCCTTCGCAGGGGTGTCACAGTCTGAGATAATGGAATTACGTGTGCGACACCCCTCGCCCTATCTCGCTCGCTGTAATTATATCCGCGTATTAGTGTTACCCGTTACACCGTCACATCAGTTGCGACACCCCTGAATTACTCGTATAATCACTCTGAGTACACGGTAGTTGCTAACGCGACTGAAAGTGGCTTTCAAACGTGCGATCCATAATATGTACGTTATATGACGTTATTGTAATAATATTAATTAGCGGATGCTCGCGACTGCGTGATTCAAATATTTTTTGATTTCCGCAAAAACTCCTTAATTTTCTGGGATAAAAAGCCTATGTCACTTTCGAGGTTCTCAACTATACCTATGCCAAAAACTACGTTGATCCGTTGCTCCGTTGCGGCGTGATTGAAGGACAAACAAACACACTTTCGCATTCATAATAATACTAGCTGATGCCTGCGACTTCGTCCGCGTGGTTTAAGTTTTTTTGATTCCCTCGGCAACTCCTTAATTTTCCGGGATAAAAAGTAGCCTATGTCACTCTCCAGGTCCTTAACTATACCCATACCAAAAATCACGTCGATCCGTTGCTCCGTTGCGGCGTGATTGAAGGACAAACCAACAAACCAATAAACAAACACACTTTCGCATCCGAGGTAAGCTTAGTTTTTGGGTCTCCGTTTTGGGTGAGAGAAGTGGGAGTGTTTTCATATTGTGGGGTACTTAGTCTCAATGCGTGGCGCGTCATGGAATGATGAAGTTGTATATAAGCGGTTCGATGCCCGACTGATCGAGACAATCAAATTATTAACATTTTATTAATTCAATAAAATCTGTAATGTCAGATTAGAGTAGTCGAGTGTAATAATTAATTAACTAACTAGATTAAATCACTCATGAGACCTCACTCGTTCAAGCACAAAAATATTAAAAGTACTTAATTTAACATCAACTCCTGGAATGATGTTTACAGTAAGCCTAGTGTATTTAGATTTTTATTCCATTCAAATATAATAGAGACAGTTACAATCAAACAGGTAGAAGTTCTCCCACTGATCTGATTATAGCAGTTTGTAGCTGTGATCTTTGCTTTGCTAAAATCTTATTGCTAAATCTTTTTTTTTATTCACTACAAGGTAGCCCTTGACTGCGATCTCACTGATATGGTGGTAACTAGCCACGACCGCAGCCTCCCACCAGGCCATACCGGGGAAAACTCAGAAATTATAAATTCCCAAGTAGACCCTGCCGGGGATCGAACCCGGAACCTCCGCACGTTAAGACAACAGCGCTCAACACTGCGCCGCACCTGGTAACTTTTACAGACAACATAATATGCAAGCCAAAGCAGTTTACATAGTGTTAAATAGATTGGTATCAATGGTGTGGTACAATGGAGGTGGAATAAAAGTGTGCAGGGCCGGCGTGGGCGTGGGCGTGGGCGTGGGCGTGGGGCGGCAGATAAGCGCGGGATTTAGGGCAGGTGCTGCTCTGGGCGCACGCACCATTGACTCTAACGGATCGCTGTATAACGGCCGTGAGACACCGCAAGCTATGACTATCACACTATCATCATACTATACTATACATAGTACATACTATACTATACTATAATATTTAATATTATAAATGCGAATGCGAAAGTGTGTTTTTTTGTTGGTTTTTCCTTCAATCACGCCGCAACGGAGCAACCCATCGACGTGGTTTTTAGCATGGAAATAGTTAAGGACCTGGAGAGAGACATAGGCTAAATTCTATTCTAAGGCTCATTCCTGAAAATTAAAGAGTTCCCGAGGGAGTCAAAAAAACAAAAACCACGAGGACGAATTCGCGGGCATTACCTAGTCATATTACAAGAGCTACATGTTTGTCTCTGAGCCTTGAATGTAAAGCAAAGCTAACGATAAATATTATCATATGCTTGAAAATATTATGACCGACGCTGACGCTGCCACATACGAGTAGATAAGTATTGTATAACCTGAAACGCTGCCACAGCACAAAATACTAACAAACTGAAGTAGCAGTAGACAGGTCGTAGCGTACAGAGAGATGGCTTTTAGAGCTACTTAATCCTAAGTGGAGATGCTAATAAGTGAACGCATCGTTCTGATCGACGACGAAGAATGTTCCGGGCTGGAAAGTGGTTAAGTGAAGAAGGCTGGGTGTGGTGATGGCATTAAGCCTATTGCACTCCCTGATAAGTACATGCCATGTCACTGGACGTCCATAGGCTGAAATAGTGCTATTGGTGCTTATTTAAGGTTAGGGAGTCGTTCTATATTATGCCTCTTGACTAAACAATATTCCAAGTCAATAAGACTTATACAACATTTTGTTTATTTTAGGACAAAGATTGAGTAGTACCTACTTATCGTAAGCGCAGTGACCATCGAACCTTATTCGAAGAAAGCCTGCGAGTAAATCCGTCTTAACGCAATTCTATCCAACAACACGGCAGGTCGGTTTGCCGCGGGGTGCGGGGGGTTGTGCGGTGCGGGGGGGGTGGGGGGTGGAGGGGGGTAAAAAACAAAAGGTTCATTTGATCTCGCCGTATCGGATCGGCCGCGGGCCGCGCGATAAGAGGGAATGCTGCGATAGATTCGCAGTTTACAGATTGCCCGCCTTTGTGAGGGGCGCTTTCAAAATATTGCTTGCTGGATTTTAAGTAAATTACTCAAGCTTTTGTAGTAAGAAAATGTAAATTAAAGCTGGCTTCTTTTACCCTGGGATAATAGCTGGGAGCCGCTGGAACCGAGATCAAGATCGCGTCCTGTGGAGATCCATGCAGGAGACCTTTGTTCAGCATCTTCATGGACGTCTATCGTTTGAGGGCACCACCTGAACCCTAGTTCACAAATCATCGCATTTAGAAATCCTAAGAAGTCAAACATAAGTAAATAAATCGAATTCATTAAATTAACTAAAACATGTGACTAGTTTTTATCTTTACGTGTGACATCAGGAATACAAATTTGCATCCAGTATCTCAAGTTTCTATTATAGATCTAGACAGATATCGTCATCGAGCTGTATGATGATGTGACGTAAAGTATATTGGGTGGTACAATAAATGTGAATACGCGTGATTTTATACCCACTTTTATTAGCATCCATCAAGTGAAACGCGACCTCTCACAAGATCGCTCCAGCACTAACCCCAAGCACAATAATTAAACCCCCACCCAGAGCAATAAAACCGTCCTCGGTCGCGAAGTTAACGCGAAAAGGTCTAAGCGGTGCCCGCGCCGCACACAATCAAATGTTAATCAGATAACAAAGTCTCATTCACTAGAGTACAGCACTTGTACACCGAGCGTTTATTGAGGACACTGTGAATAATGACGGCGGGCTGATTACGTATCTCGCGACCGGTTTGCGACAGGCGTAAATCTCGCGATCGCTGCTGTCAAACGGCAATTTTGTATTACTTAACAGCGGCTATCGATAGCAAAAGTGCATGAAAAGTGCATTTTGCGGCAGGCGAGCAATAGACGTGCGATCGGCTTGCGTAATACGAATTCTAGTGACGTTTTGCGACCGATTTCGTAGTGATTGCTGTCGCATTGCTACTGCTGTCGCTACTGCAAATTTTACGTAATCAGGCTGCCGGTTGGGTTGGGAAACTTCATTGTCAATTATCAAAGATATCGTCATTTATTTCCTGTGGACTTAAGTTTTGTGTAGCTAACTCTGCTACAGATGACTTTAGCAAATTTTGTCAAAATAGTTCGTGAAAAGATATAACAAACATAATATATACAGACAGACAGCCACAATTTTTCAGGCAATATGAACTTATGATTAAGCATTTGTGAACTTTTTCTGTGAAGCCTTACTAAAATATGTGTTGCTACGTAATCACGATTTAGTTTACTACAACTAACTTAGTTCTTCTGCTTCTCAAATCGGCCATAATTTATTCTCACTTGGACCGTAACATAAACTCACATAATCACCACATGATGAATAGCAGCGCAATGAATACATTACAAACCACGCTAACATTGATTAATATAATAATGTAATAGAACCAACCGCTGTTTAACAATCAAACATTGCCTCGCCGTTGATCGTTATCCTTAATAATTAATAAAAGCTAAAGCATAAACGGTATTACATATTATTATTGTTTTCACTAATTATTCAGCTGATACTTTTGAATACTGATAATGATAATACGCTGTTAACTAGCTCACTGACCACTGTGCACTGTGCAGTGTGCAGCTGACGCAATGGCTGTAATGTTTAAAGTTAATAATGCTTTGACAGCTGATATTTACAACTGTAAAGTCCCACAAACTTATATGACCCGGTGGCCATAATTGGAATTAATTTTTAACCCCCGACGCAAAAAGAAAGGGGTGTTATAAGTTTAATGTGTATGTCCGATTGATGAACCGATTTTCCTTTAGTTTTTTTTTATGCCTATTTAGATTTTGTTTTTATATTATCCATACTAATATTATAAATTCGAAATTGTGTCTGCCTGTCTGCTACGCTTTCACGGCCCAATCATTCAACCAATTTTGATTAAATTTTTTACAGGGATAGGTTGTATCCCGGGGAAGGATATAGGCTACATTTTATCCCGGAAAATCGAGGAGTTCCTGCGGGAATCAAAAAACTTAATCGACGCGGACGAAGTCGTGGGCATCATCTATCTTCATCTAGTTCATATATACTAGCGACGCTGTCACAGGGTCGGGTTAGTATGTCGGACTGTGACGTAGCCAGCGCATCGTGAGTGGCACAACTCAGAGCAAAACTCGCGTTCAAATGTCTCAGAAGATAACCGAGTGCGTTAAAAAACATAGCGTTAATGAGCTAAGCTGCCTTGTTGGTGTAGTGGCAGTTAGTTAGCATGTTCGACTGTGGATGACTGTCCTGGGTGCGATTCCCGGGTCTGGGCCAAATAGTTAATTCTGCGCAAAGTCTGCGTATGATCTCTCTCTTCGTTTGTTTTGGATCGCCGTTTCGGAGTATCAGAGTGTGCACCGGTGTTTGCGCATTTACTTGTTCACTGTAATATTTGCCGAGCATTTTGGTTTATCTGTAAAGCATGGATCTCCGCTCGGAATGAGAAGGGTTTAAGCCATAGAACACCATACCATTCAAGTGCCATTTACGCTATTATTGGATCTGAATTATTCAGGCATACTTATAATGTTTGTCTTTACAGTTAGATAGTAAACAGTAGAAATTCGTAGTGATATCTGCGCCCGATTGGGCATTCGATATAACTGAAGTGTGAAATGAAATGATTTATTTATTTCACGTAGGACAACTTGTGTCACTTATGAAACGTTAAGACTCTACCACCGTTTCGGAAAACTGAGTCTACTGAGAAGAGCCGACTAGAAATTCAGCAAATGCTCTTTTCTAAAAAAGAAAAGGTTACAATAAGTAGACAATACAACACATACGTTACAAATATTACACTTACTTGTGGGTCACTGGATGTGAGGCCGCTTGCTTCCATGCAACTTCATTTTTTTTTTCTTTTAATCTTTAAATCTATGTAATGTGTATACTGTATTGTAATAGCAACGCAGCTCTCCGCACCCATGTTTACGCGCTGTCATTGTACTGTACAGTCGGACGGCGGGTCAACACGAGCGGGGGTAATTGTCAAAGTTTGTCACACACTCAGCAGATATGTGCGAGTTGATCAAACAGCTCTCAGCTGACTCGCGCTGATCGCTTCATGTACATCTCATGTATAATTCATGTCGGGATCAGTATAATTGTAAGAGTTGTTAGTATGGAGGGATGGTATGACAAAGTTGTAGCAACATAAATGCGAGAGCTGCCTGCAGGGGAGAGGAGGCCATTTACGAGCAGGTATAATACTTCCCTCTATGACCAGAAGGAATCGAAGAACTTTGTTTGTAACTTGGCTTTTTTACGATTTTCTTATTCCTTGATCTAGTCTATACTATGCAATTTTCCAAAGTTTTTCTTCCAGGCATATCATCGATCATTTTTTTTGTAACAGGCCAACAACGCTCACCCCTGCGCCAGGGAGGTCGTCATTTTCATACAAAGTCATGGAAAAAAATTCAAAATTCAACTTGTGTCAACAAAAACTGAACCGTCGAGTGAATCTACCACTGGTTCTGGGTTCAGAATGCCGAGATTCCTACCGAGAAGAACCAGCAAGAAACTCGGTGAGTGCTCTTTTGCAAATGTGTAGGAACTATTAGTGTAGCTTGCGGTCGCCAGTCTCTGTCGCTAGCCGCCCGCATCGGAATTGAGCCTTCAGTATGGCCATGTCTTCACCAGCGTCGACTAATCACAGAGATAATTAGCGGAGGCGCCGCGACGCTCGGCCTCCGAGTTCACAACTATCCGCGTTATGGAGGCGCCGCTTGATAATAGTAGTTTACATCCACTGTTGGCTATATTTATGTCCACTTATTCATATTTATATCCAGTATAATAGCTATTTGGTAGGACAGCATTGCGTTTAGATGGAGGAGGGTGGGTCGATAACAATTCTGATTTCGGACCTTCACAGTAGGCGTTTTATCAATAATTCATTGTATCAAATGTGGTTTGTCAGACAACTTTGCTTTGACAAGTCCTCTCCACTAAGGCATAGAGGTCTTTTTACGTTTTCAACATTATTTACACGCAAAACGTGCGCGTTAAAACTTGTGTGTAGTCCCATATAAAGTTGAGTTGCGCGGGATTTTTGACACCCCACTTCTTTGTCCGTATAGTGTTTTCGCTCTATAGTTCAATAATTGTTATTAAACAACATTAAACATGCTTTACGTAGCACCGCAATGTTATGTCATGTGTAAAGTACCTATACACACAGGGTAGTTTATAATTGATTTGTTCACAAAGGCGTCCTTCGAGACGGCTCGTATCGACAGTGCGGGGCGGAAAAGATCCCAAATTCGCCAACTCGGAAGCCTGTGTCGGTGTTTCCGTTCAAATTAAGTTAGTTACCACAACGTGCGGCCCGGGGCTACGGCGCTACGGGGAGCTACGCCGCTACGAGGCTACGCAGCTACAAGGAAGGCTTTTTAATTGAATTAATAGTTATATTTTTCATACTTCACATACGTAGAAAAATAATATCAATATTAACCCATAGTAAGGTTAATAATAAAATTAAACATTGATTTCAACAGACGTCTTATCAGCGTTTTATCGGTGAAACACAACTTTGTGACTAGAGGACTTTACACATTAATTCCAAAAAAAAATAGAATACCCTTATTTCTTTTTAAGTACCAACGGGAATTTGAAAATCCTAAATTCACATCTAAATCAATCAATCAATCCTTTATTTGCTTGAAACATTGTACAATATGATGACAGTAAAATAGTCCAAGCATGTCTCGTCAATGCTGACGTGCAAATTTAAGAATTAGCTACTTAATTAATACTTACAATATTCAATCATAGTAATCCATACTTATATTACTTATATTATTAATGCGAAAGTGTATCTATCTGTCTGGCTGTCTGCTATGCTTTCACGGTCCATCTATACAACCGATTTTCTCGCGGGAATAAACAGTTACCGCGGGAATCTAAAAACCTTAATCCACGCAGACAAAATCGGTAGCATCCTCTACTTAATAATATAATCCACCACAACCTTAAATACATAACTTAACATACATACATAAAGTCTCTTAAGCCGTCAGTACTCGCATAATTCCTACAATTACAACGACAGTATAAAAGCCGTACATTTCATTACCGCCGCGGTACGAGCAGCTACGAGAGGACTGGTAAGTGAAGGCTTCCGTTCGGTGCACGAAGTGTTTCGCGTCGCTCACGGCGCGCGCGTACATGTTGCACTAAACAGCGGGATTATGATACGAGGCTGCGGCTATCTTGTCCACCAGGAGACTGCAACGCTGGTACAGCTTCACGATATAAGATACTATAAAGTGATTGACGAAAAAATTTAGAAACACCTCTTTGTCTGCATTTACATAAAATTCACGATCGTACCATTCGTCTTTAGGACGAAAACACACTACGGACAGGACAGGGTAACTTGTCAGGTTTTTCTGTGCAGCTCCATATAAAAGTACACGCGCGGACTTTTTGACAGCGAGTTAAAAAGTGTCCGTAATAGGTTTTCATGTCAATGTTATTGAAATTTCTAGATTAATATCACCTCTGCGTGCTTGCAAATGAAGACTTGAGACAAAAGTTGTCGGTCATTTTCTTCATGACACCATGGAATGCGCAATATGATTGACTAATGGCTTATGAACAACAGCTAGACATGAGTGGGTTAGATCATGAGTGCGGGAATAAAAATTGGATCCGAGACTTCTATACAACAAAGCTACGCCAGAGTCAGAGTAGTCAAAGTATCAAAATAGTAGATTGTATTATAAGGGAGCAAAATAATATTTTTACGGCGAGGGCGCTTTTTTGAATCCAGAACGAAGTGAGGGATTCTAGAGTAGAATCCTGAGCGTAGCGAGGGATTCTTTAGTAGAATCCTGAACGTAGCGAGGGATTCAAAGTACGTCGCCCGAGCCAAAAATATATTTGCGCCCGAATGATACACTCTACTTTTCATCATCCTGTATGAGAAAATTTGGTTCCCGCGGGAACTCTTTAATTTCCCGGGATAAAAAGCATATAGTATGTGCTATTTCCAGACTATAATCTTTTTTTTTTTTTTTTAAATCTATCTCTGTGCCAAATTTTATCCAGATCCGTTCAGCCGTTCGGGCGTAATTGAGTAACACACATCCATACGACCATACATCCACACATCCATCCAAACTTTCGCCTTTATAATAATATTTATTTAATTATAATTTTTTTTTTTTTTTTTTTTTTTTTTTTTTTTTTTTTTTTTTTTTTTTTTTTTTTTTAATATATATATCCATATAGCCCTTTCGTTAGTTAAAATTCAGAAATTATAAATTCCTAAATTGACCCTGCCGGGGATCGAACCCTGGACCTCCGCACGTTAAGACGGCAGCGCTCAACACTGCGCCACGGAGGTCGTCAATTTGCGTTGGCGCTGAACACTAAGATGTTCCAAATTCAATAAGTGCGCGGCAAAGATAATTGCGGCGCACTTACGAGTATAAAGAGGATTAAAAACTCATTACTGCCCGCTAAAAGTTTCTTATAGAAAACACCACCTTTGGGCGCACATAAAGGCGAACCAAGTCGTCCTTTTCGAATACATGGGATGAAAACATTTTTTTTTTTATTGCGTAATAGGCTTGCGCTTGACGACAATCATGCTTAGTGTAGAGATATTCTATGATCAAAAATGTTTGTCGACGAGCTCAATGTCGAGCGCTGCGCTGCAGGTAATACCTTGTATTCTGTAGGTAATACGTCACCGGCTCGTGAGTCGTGAGTTGTCGCAATTACTCTTTGCCCGTGAAAGAGATCTCGTCGTTAATTTGCGCGCTTGTCCCGCGCCGCGCCGCGCCGCGCCACACCGCGCCGCGCCGCTACACGCGACCGTTTAATGCCTATGCAATTACGAATTTGTCTAGACATCATAATATGCCGTTTTTCTTATGTGTGTTATTTTTTTCTAGTTTTAACTATGACTGATGTATTTAGAAAATAACGGGAACAACTTCGCCCGAGTAGATTTAAGTTCTATGTTCTTTGATTTTCCGGGACCAAAATAACTGCTGTGCTCCGGGAGGTAAGCTATCTTTGTACCGAATTTCGTTAATATTGGTCAAGCAGATGGATCCTGAAAAGATGATTAGACAGATTGATTATAGCATTTATATATTATAAATTTAAATGATTAAAAATTCATAATATAATTTTTAATCATTTAACTGGGGTCTGGTCTTATAAGAGAGTTTTGGCTTTGCTAGTTACAACTCTGAGGGTGCGGTCTTAACTATGGTGCCTGGACTCCCACTCATTAGGCCACTGGGAAGTCATCAAAAAATAGGTCATGAACATCACCGGGACACGAAAAACAAAATGATTTAACTATACTCCGGCACTAATCTTATACAAAAGCCTTTGATCTCTGGACAAACTTTCGACATCCCCCTCATCCCGCACCCCCTGCTCTCCTCAAGACAAGCGTTAGCAGGAACCCGACGCTTTATCTCTCAGCAGCGAGGAACACTTACTAAGTTTTTAATTCTTTTCCGCGAGTTGCGCTAACAAAATAAATCTTGAGTCCTCGCTTAGGACACATTTTCATTTGACTGTTGAACGTATTTTTTGCGTTGTATTGCAGAAGTAGAAAGAGGACGAGATGCGCGGTTGTGTATTGGATGCGAGACAACGGTTTGAACTGTACACTGACGTAACATAATATGAGTCAGACTGTTACTTTCACCTTGAGCTGTATGTTATATGGCACTTTCGAAGGCGGAATAAATATCCTTAGACATGCCTTTGACCACTTTTTAAATGTGCTCCATAAATAGCATCTCCCGTATACCGCCAGTCTCGTGATTCCAGCGGCTTTCTGCGATTATCCATCCATGTCGTCCATTCACCTAGTAGGAATCTGCTTCAGAGCACTAACATTATCGTTTCTTAGAACTAACTATATGCCCCGCTCACTGCCACGTCAGCTTTGGAACCCGTTGATCTATGTAAGCTGTTATAATGATCTTGGAAGTTCCGAAGCTATCTTTTTTCAACTCCTAAAGATTTTACAAATACGCGATCTAGTACAAGTGCATTTAATTTCACGAGCGTTTAACCATCACGTGTAAATAGAACTTTATCTTGATCTTCGGAACTCAATAATAAAGCTCAATGTCGCTAAACAATGCCGAATCACTTAGTTTTTGTCTAGCAATTCTTTTTTTCTGTTCTTAACTTTAGACCAATTTACAGTTTCCGAATGAACATCGAAAGTTTGCGACTTTGGCACTAATTGCGACAGTGACTCGATGTTTTAGTTTCTTTAGAAATAAAAGGGTAGAAATCCAGTTAACGATAGGTTTTAGGCATTAAGTCTTCATTATTATAATCCCCATAGATAAACCCAACACTGAAAAAAATAATTAGTAAAACTAATTGCTTTTTCGGTAATATACATTGCTTTGGCCAGTAAAAATGGAGCCTATTGTCCAAACAAGTTCAAGTAACCGAAAAAAAAACATTTGAGTTATAACAGTAGATTTTACCGGTTGACTATTCTTACTGTTTGTAAGACAGTAAGTAAGAAAGTAATACTTAGTATGAACTGTTTATTTCAGTAAACTTTAAAGTTCAAACAATTAAAATAGCTGTTTAGCTCCTAACTATATTCTAAAAAAACCGTTCTGAAGCAGTAAAAATAACTGCTACAATATCAGTAAAGCTCTGAAAACGGCAATACTTAAAAAGAACCGTTTGCTTCAGTAAACATTAATGTACAAACAATTGAAACAACTGATTAGCTTCTTACTGTTTTTTGCCCATTTCAACGAACTGTCAGTAATCAATTACTTTTACAAAAAATCAGTTTTTTTAACCGAATTAAATTTTACTGTGCCAAAACAGTAAAAAGTCTCGTGCTATTTTTTTCAGTGAAGATTTAGTCAATTATATACCTATTTGTCGTCTATCAGATATTGCATAAGATGGTAGGTTATCCCTCGTTCCAACAGCGAATTGTGTGCAAAAGCTATTGTCCATTGCACGCCTGAGTAAAACCTGTGGTAAAACCTAGTGTTCATTCACAAAGCTGAACAATACTTGGGTATTTATTGTGAAGAGTGGATTTCATGGTCGAGTGTAAATTGTAAAATATAATAAATTAAACATAATAAGGACTTATTTTTGTTGGACTAATGACTGGATTGATTTTTCTAGCTTCCGAGCAAGCTTTGCTGGGTTCACTGCAGTTCACTGCAGTTCACTGCAGTTCACTGCAGTTCACTGGTTCAAACTCTTCCAAAAACCCACGTCCAAATACAAACTCGAAATCGCAAATTGCTTACCCAGTGGATTGAGAAGTACATTGATTGTCTTACAACTAGTAATTTAATATTGTGTAAGAAAGTATAAAATCAAGCTTCGCAATATATTATAGGAGATAGCTGTACTTTTGGAAACTATCACTAGGAAGGCTGATTCAGTGTTTGGTGGATGGATAACTAGAGGAGAGCCCTACACCCACCAAAGTACAGCTATCTCTTAGTCTAATAATAATATAATGGACTTCAAAATGCTGAGAAAATTGTAAAGAAAACTATATATATACAAAAGATGCGAGATTTTTTCATAAGAAGGATAATCTAATTTTGAAGTTTTAAAAAGTTTGGGAAACTTAAAAATGCAAGAGCATGGCGCATCGTAAAATAGCTGAACAATTTTATTTTTGACGTCGTTGACGTCACATCTATTCATGCTTGAATATGTTTTGTATAAATTGAATTACAACAGTCTAGACTCAAGAATAGCATCATGCTCAGTTGATAAATGATTTATTTATTTCATGTAGGATAACTTGTGTTACATAAGACAAGTCAAAACCCTACCACCGGTTCGGAAAGCTGTTCCACTGAGAAGAGCCGGCAAGAAACTCAGTGGTTGCTCTTTTCATAAAAAGTAAAAAATATACAATTGATACGTTACTTATCAAGTATTTACACCGACTTGTGGGCTGCTGGGTGCAAGGCCGGTGGCTTCCATACAACTTTGTCATTGAGAAAATCATCATTAGTATAATAACCTCGACTCAACAAATGCTGTTTATCACAGTTTTTTTATGCAATGCTGATTGTAATGGCCTACCGTGCTGTTACGAGAAGTTTGAAACTAATAATGCTAGGAATGTCATTCCGAACCAGTGGTAGACTCACTCGACGATTCAAAAGCACTTTTAATAAGTTTATTTGAATAAAAAAATGTGAGATTGAGAGAAACGTTAAAACCCTGGAATTAATTTAGACCTAATGCCTTTATACTTTTATTTTTAACTTTATTAGGTTTACGAGGCAAACTAAGGCCATCTATTAGTGCATTTATTAGTCGCTTTAAGATAAAGTTTGAAAGTGATGAATAGATGGATTGCAATAATTATTTTTAACATTTACGCGTAGGTATAGTATATTAAATATCTTATCTATTATATGTATCAAGACATATAATATTCCTATTATACCCATCTCTCTGTAATCTGTCTAGCTGACAAATCAACATACGTACAGCTCAAACCGCTGGGCTAAGAAAATAATATTTTTCATAAAGGTTCTTCTTAAAAAAAATGAGAAATTCCATCCGAGCAAAGCCAGGGTGAGTCAACGAGTTGATAAATATAATGAGCTCTCAATATTGGTTGCTTTTGTTAGCAGCTTAACCTTCTCTCCCCTCCAGTATCAAAAGGTCATCAAAACAAAGGAACAATGAAAGGCTTTCATTAAAACATCTCTTCGTTTGTCCAATGACGAAGCAATGCTCATAAGTATCGCTTTTCGATTCAGCGGCCACACTAATTGCCACTACGCGAAGGTTATACTGTCTGTATAGTCGTAACAAAATTGAAAACAGATTGTGTTAAAATAATTTTGACTTTATAAAATTAAGTCACTCAACAGGCGCTTGAGAGAGCTATGCTCGTGGCTTCTTTACGGATCAGAGCTGAGGAGATTCGTAGAAGAACTAGAGTAACTATTCCTATCTCGATGGGTTGTAAAGCTGAAGTGGCAGCGGGTAGACATGTTGGTGCAACGGTGCTGGAATGGAGACAACGCGCTGGAAAGCGCAGCGTTGTTATACTACAGGTTATACCCCGCTAGTCCGGTCCCGAGACTTGTATTTTCCTTCTACGTGAGAACAGACATCTTGCGTACCCATCTTAGATTACATCAACACTTCTGATGGGTGTAATTGTGGTCAAGGCAGCGTGTACCATAGCTACAGCTAGGTGGTGGTGGTGGTCTTGGCAAAAAAATATTAAAAAACAAATTTCATCAAAAATAAATTTCATTGCACTAGTTTGCATTTTATTATTCATAACTTTCAATTTATCTGCGATCGTTATCCAATTTCTCGGATATCACACTCACTTTTGAATTGTCATGACTTTCTAAGCTCAGTCATTCATATAATTTCGTTTGTTGTTGTGTTTTGATCTTTTCTGCACAAAAAAATCAACCATAAAAAGAAGAAGAGCTTCTAACATCTTATATTAATCATGGCTTGATCGAATATTATTATTAAAGTTTACTATTACTATAACAATTTTGCTATTATGACGTAATCGGAACTCTATGAGTACAAATAAAGATTGAAATCACGCTCTATTCCTGTGTGCATTAGTTGATATCTTTTTATCGACTTTAAAATGCATTGTCACCGCTCTTCGTGAAGTCGTTTCAATGAAAATCTCAAAAAATTTAACTCCTGCTCTAAAACAATTACAAGGAATTATTAACCTTAACATGTGGGGTATAGAATTCAGATTGGACTGAAGAGTATTCTCCATTGAAATGTACTTACAAAAGAATATTCGGGGAGCGACAATCGTAGGCGACGAGTACATTTCAATAATCAGAGATCCGCACCGCTCCAGCCATTGCAGTAGTGCAGCGACCGTAGCATGAATTTGCACATCTCTTTATTTATTGCTCTGATAGAAATCGAGTATCGAAAAACTTTTTTTTGTCAGATGATAAGGTTTTTCTTGATTGCACTGTCACCAGGTTGTTGAAACACAATTTAGAAATTACAATAATTAATAAGTTCTATTGTATTGTTTTAAAATAAAATTATAATATTATGACATCCATTCGTACGTTTCCTTACAATCCGTACCTTGACGCTCTCTCTGGCGCACGTTGAGTGTTGTTTTCTTTTAACTGCCTTTTTTTTACTGGCTTTTTGACTGGGTTGTTGGAAATTCATGATAATAATAGTTATTCAAAATTCGTTCAAATTTGGTTCAGTGAAACCAATTAGCAGTATCGGTACAGATTGAATTAATAGTTACTTGTATGGCAGATAAAAAAAAAACAGCCATACTCTTACCAAGTTAAACAACACAGATTCTTAATTTTTGAACCGTAAAACAAGTTTTTAGTATTAATTTTACTCTGGCGTTAGTAATCCGACTTTCGAAAACCATGAATGTCGTCGTGATAGGAGAACTCGCACTAAGCCTACGATGCAGTATTATTTAGATTTAATGCAATTACCATCCCCCTCAGTTTTTGCTCTCACTATACTCCGGCCGTCGTAAGCGGCGACAGTTTGCGTGGATTTATGGTTCAGCCCCCGGGGTGCGAATGTCTTAGTAATATTCGCTATTTAATTATGTACTTATGTAATTGGTTATTTATGGGTTTCATTTTCGAGAAAACTTGCCGTCATGTACAAGTATATACATGTCAGTTACTTGATGATCCATACTAATATTATAAATACGAAAGTGTGTCTGTCTGTCTGCTACGCTTTCATCCCGGGGAAGGATTCAGGCTAGGCATAGGCTACTATTTATCCCGCGAGAATCATCAAACATTAATGTACGCGGACGAAGTCACGGGCATCATCTAGTATTTAATAAGGATTCGCTATATATTTTACTAGCTTTTGCCCGCGACTTTGCCCGCGTGGACTATATCAATTTCAACCCTAATTTTACCTCCTTAGGGGTAGAATTTTCAAAAATCCTTTCTTAGCGGACGTCTACGTCAATAGCTACGTCAAAATTTGGCTGGCTCAGTTTTTGCGCAAACAATCAGCCTGAAAAATATGCAGCCAGCAATCTTGTCATCATTCCACGCGCTAGTAACTAAGCGCTGGCTATAAGTTTAATTGTAACGATTTCAATAATAGTTATTTGTTATACAAGAGTGAAAAGTTGTTTTTTAACCGCGTGCTCAATTTTGATGACCGAGCAAGCGAAGGATTCTAAAATTGAATCACGAGCGGAGCGAGTGATTCAAAAATTAGAATCCTGAGCGTTAGCGAGGGAATCAAAAGAGCACGAGGTGAAAAATCTTTTCACTCGAGTGCAACACGTAACTTTTCATCCCACCTCAGCGAGGAAATGACTATATACAAAAAAAATCACAAGGTAACTTTTCATCCCACCTCAGCGAGGAAATGACTAAATGCAAAAAAAATCACAAGATTAAATTCAACTCTGTTAATTTCTTCGTCACTAGAATCACTCATTTTAGGTTTTTCACTTATTTTCAATTTTCTTGTTTTTATTCGGTTTTAATTTTAAACAATATGACGTGAAAGAAAATGGTGCGCGCAAAGCAAATTAAAAAAGTACACAAAGAAGGTTACGAGTGTGAGTTTTTAACAAATTAAAAACGATTGTATGGAAATTCGGCACCATAGAGGTACAAGTAAATAGGTTTTAATGATGTTTTGAATTCACAAACTTCATAGACGAGTGATATTTACTAACGTGCATACGATGTTCTAAATTCAATTTACTTTATCCTCTAGAGGATAATAACGGCTTTTACCTTCAGATATCGAAGAGTAAAAATACTCTTTCCGAGATGGTGGGATGAAAATAATATTATGCCCTTCACTTTCTTTAGGGCCATGGGTCATTGTTATAAGTGATATTGATTGTGAATGATACTCGTATAAGGTTATCAGCATTGCTCAGGGTGCAAATGTGTTCGCTATAAACATTTCCCGCACTAATATAACGTCGCGACGGGGGCCGCTGGGGTGATCACAAATCTGATATTGACTCTTTGATAGCTGGATATCGGGCTCCCCTTGAATATTGACGATTGAATTATTATTCCTTGTAAGTTATAACACTATTGCATGAAGATGAAGAAAAAACAGTATTAATTGTAATACTTACAGTTTTTTTACAATAGTTTGTAAGTTAAACCTATTGGAACTGGGTTTACAAACTGTTATATTATTTACTATTATATACGCAAAATTGTGTTGTTTGTCTCGTCCGTTTCAGATCGTTTCTGCGGTTGAGCTGTAAAAGCTAACAGACTGAATTAATTTGGACCATTTATAATATTTGACCGAGCGAAGCGAAGGTCTCTGAGTCTACTTGAGTGAATTGGCACTTGTCCGTCCGTCCGTCCGTCTGTCAGAGCCTTATAACTTCTGAATTACTGAACGTAATTACTTCAAATTTAAATGTAATATGTAAACCGATGGCCTCCCACCGAATATGGCTTAAAAAGTTATAAAAATCTTTATTTCAGGGGGGCTCTCATAGAAGCGAATGCGAAGTAAAATATTTTTTATAGCATTACATAGGGTTGCGGTATATCATTTTAAAGATAATCAGGAATAGAGTCCAAAAATATGTTTTTTTTTAATTTTTCCCCTAAAATTGACGAAATGGGGGGCTTTCAAAGTGGCGATTTTCTAACGTCCAAAGTTGACCTCAGAACTTTCAATTTTCTGAAAGGCTGAGCCTGAAACTTATCAATTATTTGAATTATATCCTATACTTGAACAACAAATACTAAAATTAGATAAATATTATAAGGAAACGAAATTATTTAATTTTTAATGAGCTTCATTATTTTTAACAGAACTTCACAATGATGTCAATAGATGGCACTCTGTGATACCGTGAGGTCTCAGTTCGGGGCGAACCACTAGTAGTATGGATGATATAAGAGGTAGGTTGCCGTCACCGTAAATTGAATACAAGTCGATAGATTCCAATGAGTGCGCTCGAGGCAACAAATCAAAATTAATGTCCGTCCACATTGTTTAGCGGTCAAACTAAAAACAATTTATCATGCTTGTATCGCGTTCCGATTTAATCGATACATTGTTTAGTTACTGTAGCTACATTACTACGCTTTCATTTTGAATAGAATTTGTTCATTATCACTATTTAATTGAAACTCGCAAATTTTATCGCTTGGATTTACGTTTTCGAAAATCTCGCGGTAACTACCTGATTGGTTGAAATAAAATAAATAAATAATGATTTTTATTCAAATAAACTTTTGAAGTGCTTTTGAATCGTCGAGTGAATTTACTATTGATACGGAATACCGTTCTTACCGAGAAGGACTAGCAAAAAAACTCGGTGGTTACTCTTTTGAAAAATAATTTATTACATCAATGTATAGATATACATATATACATAACCGCAGACCTAGGAGGAGTGGGAAAAGCAGAGACAGGAAAACGCCTAAAGACAGCCATCTTTCAGATGGAATGCAAAGGCTTTACCTGAAAGATTGAGCGGAGGAGGGGGAGTAGGTTTTTAGTCCGTAGGCCGCTGGGTCTCATCCCCAATAGAGTCGGACATGCCTACAAAACTCCTGAGGTATCCAATGAGGATTCTCCTCCTCCCCAGAGTATTTCTGGAGCGAGTCAAATCCATACTTTTTTAATCATTTACATAATCTTCAACAGTATAATAAGCTTTTTTCAGGAGCATATTATTAATACCGGTATTCTAGTATTATAATTAAAATAGTATGGATTTAGGTTTAAAGATATTTTTATTTCTCAAGGAAGAACAAAGTTCACTTATATGAGAACAATAATAATAATTAAACTATGCTTAGACAGTAAAAAGGTGACCTTATACTAATTTCTATCTACAAACTAATCTTATTATTAAACTTGGTTTTGGAAATTTTTGAGTAACTTTTATTGAATTTAATAAAACATTTTTCATTAACAACTTCATTTGGTAAGGCATTGTACAGATTTGGTATTTTCAATGCGTTTTTGTAAGCAGATTCCTAGTTTAGTGTGTGTCCACAGCCTCACGCAAGAATACATGTAAGGATATTGAATCAATAAAAAAAAACCGGCCAAGTGCGAGTCGGACTCGCGCACCGAGGGTTCCGTACAAACCTGTAGTAAGTTTTACGATTTATGACGTATTAAAAATAAAAATTACGTTTGTTGTATGGGAGCCCCCCTTTAATATTTACTTTATTGATATTTAATTATTTATTTTGAAAGGTAATATACAAGTTAATATTCTGTGAAAATTTGAACCGTCTACCTGTTACCGTTTTTAATATTGAGCAAAAAAATACGAAAAAAACACGTTTATTGTATGGGGACCCCCCTTAATATATATATTTTTTTAATTTTTAGTATTTGTTGTTATAGCGGCAACGGAAATACATCATTTTTGAAAATTTCAGCTTTCTAGCTATCACGGTTTATGAGATACAGCCTGGAGACAAACAGACAGACAGACAGACAGCGGAGTCTTAGTAATAGGGTCCCGTTTTTACCCTTTGGGTACGGAACCCTAAAAAAGAAAAAAAAAATCAATGCTTAATATTTTAACAGATGAATGTTATATTATATTTGGTTTTCCAAGATGTTGTAATTAAGCTTAATTTGGCAAATGAGTGTACCCGGGTGGTTGCGTGTTAACAAAGGTATATTCTATTGTACCTATTTTATTTATTGAGACCACGCGAAGGATCTCTCAACAAGATATATTATTTGTCTCGAGCGGGAACGTAGACTGTAGCGAGTGGGTGCGTCCTTACTCCTTTGTGCAAAGTTGCCGTTATTTCCCGCAAAATAGCTCGTGCAAGCCTTACTCATGTGGAGCTGCTAGTGCTGCTAGCAAGTCCGCGCGACACATAACTAGGTTTACGTGAAGTGCTAGCGAGCAGCGAGGATGGCGCGCGTCTTGTTCCGCACTACAATCTAGGCAACGCGTGACAAATTAGAGTTCCGTGGTCCAAACGTGGCGATGAAACGCTTCTGATTGACTGGGCAGAGATATATGTTATTTTATCCCTTACCTAGTTTAGCCCGCTACCTTCTAGATTGCAGCATCATTCACCACTTACCATCAGGTGAGATCGCAGCAAAGTAGTGATAGATTCACTTTGACGATTCAAAAGCACTTGTAATAAGTTTATTTAAATTTAAAAAAATATGAGTATGAGTGTGAAAGGGCTAACTTGTAGTGGACAAAAAACCACCGATTGTAGAACTACAAACAAAGTCAGAACAAAAGATTCCCGAACGCTCCCAGTAACGGAATCCCCCGACCGGGGGGCACTTATCGCATTAATTACTTTGTGTTTGAGCTGCGTGAGCTCTGAGCTGAGCTTTATTTGAGCAAACTTCTTATAAGTCTCCAATCGAACGCGCGACCGACTTTTGTCGGAGTCAAGTAGTTATCGAGTTATAAGCGTTTGGGGATCTACTGTCTGAACTCAACTGAGTATTCAATTATTATCATGAAGAAGGTGGCCCATTTTTTCGAATAATGGACTGGTTACCAGGCCATTATTATTAGTATAAAAGCGGTGATAGTCTAGTGGTATTAACATCCGACCTCCTTTACGGGGTCGCGGGTTCGATCCCCAGGCACGCACTTCTGACTTCTCTTCTGAATTTATACTTGCTTCAAACGGTGAAGGAAAACATCGTCAGGAAAGCTACACGAGAGTTCTTGGTAATGTTCTCGAAGGTTGCGAAGTTTGCACATCCGCATTTGGCCAGCGTGGTGGACTGTGGCCAAATCCTTCTCTTTCTAGTAAAATATTTACATTCACTGCTATATTATTCAAAAACTTATTACAGAAAAGGAGATTTTTGCAAAAATAGTTGCTCTCCCAAAAAGTATCTTCAATAATTTTACATCAGCTGAAATCTGAATAAAGTACACGCTTCATTTCATCAAAATCCGTTGAGAGCTTGAGCCGTTATAAAGTAACAGACAGACAGACATACACAATTTTACATGTGTGACCCGCCACGCTACGATTGTAGTAAGTACATTATTGAATTATATTACCTTCAACTTTTCACGACGTCGCGCGTCGTCAAAAGCTTAAAACTTACTCAAAACTACGAAAACACGTTAAAAATTGTTCGTTTTAAAAGAGTTAAAAAGATTTATCGTTACAAGATTTAATTTGATCTCCACTGGACGGTGGATAATGAACCTTATATTCATTGTTATAGCGTGCTAAGTCGCGTGTCGAGATGAGTGAACTTTATTGAAATGTAGTTACAAAGAGTGCGAGGCGGCTGGGAGAGAGGTTAGGGTTGCACGTCACGATGCGCGATGTTACGAACGATTTACAGCATGCAATTGATTAATATTCCTTGTTTCTTCCATTTAAGTGCAAAAATGTATTTAAAGTTAAAGTGAGAGCGGGTTAAAAATAAAAAATAAATAAATACATGATTCTATGATATATGATGTATATACTACATACTATGATAACGTGGAACCTAAAATATATAATGGCATATGCATAATGCATATTAGCTTAAATACAATAGTTTATAGTAACATAGCAGTAGAGGCCTCAAACAATAATCCTCAAAATATGCATTTAAATAGGAACCTCCTTATTCTAATATAATAAGTATTTAAAATCATTCAATATTAAGCCAATTCGTAACTGTAGCATGCAGTGAGCGCATGTGGCTTGGAAAGGATCCCGGAGTATCTTGTGCTCAAGCTATCGCGTATAAATCGGTTGAAGCTTCGCTCGCGATATCGCGCACCGTGCGAAGTTAACCTAATAGCGCTGTGTTCACATTTCAATAATCGCGAGTTCGCGCCGCTACACGTGTTTCAATAGTCTCATGTCTACACCTGCACTAGCTCTATGGCCTATTCTCTTACTTTAATTTTTGTTAACATTCTACCCTGTTAGACTTTTCATACCAAAATCATCAGGGTTTGGTTTTACCACCCCGACCTCAAATTAATAGAATATTCCTACATTTCCATGACTCCGACAATCCAGACTAACTGGATAGTTTACATCCCGGGGAAGGACACAGGCACCGGAAAATTAAGGAGTTCCCGCGGGAAAACGAAAAAACTTAGTCCACGCGGACGAAGTCGCGGGCATCATCTAGTTTATAATATTAGCAGGCCTGGCTCACTTGTCACGTGACCTGAGATATTTAACTACTGCTGCGTGGACGCTCGACGGCACTCGTATCAGTCGAGTGTTGCGCGCGGACCGTAGTTATACGTTTGACTTTTACTCAAGTTCTCGTTATGGATAAACAAAGAAAGATCAGTAAACGATATCGTATCACATTAGGTCGTTTAAACTCTAATTATTAAGACCTAACTTATCGCTCTTTGCACTTCCTAAGGACCCTGAAAGGTAAGTTTGTATTATTTGCCTATCTAGGTACATAGTACATACGTACCTACTTAGAGTTCTAAACAAAACTAATAATATTAATACATAATGTGGGTAGTTTTATTTTTATATCCACACAAGATACAGTTTTAAACAAAAGTAAATATAAACAATAGGTAGTATCCAATATTATAGTGATAGCCTAATGGGTAGACTTCAGCCTCCAAGTCTGGGGTTCGATCCTGGGAACGCACCTCCAACTTAATTAATTAAAATATATCATTTACGGTGAATAAAAATCGTGTGTAAAGCTGAAAACATGCCTGAAGTTCTATAATCATTATAAAAAACTCTAATATGTCTGCCAACAAGAAATTGGCCAGTGTGGAGGAATATGTATATGGCTTAAACCCTTCTCATTCTGAGAAGAGCCTCGTGAGTCGTGCTTAGTAGTGGGACTAGTGGGCCGCGGATGAGTCGATGATGATAATCCATAATGTGGGTATATTATTTTGTCTCGTAAACTCTGGCATGGGCCCCCTTCCACCCCATATAAGTGTAAAATATTCATTGATATTTCACTACTTGTGGAATATATAACGACTTTTTTTTATCCACTACAAGTTAGCCCTTGACTGCAATCTCACCTGATGGTAAGTGATGATGCAGTCTAAGATGGTAGCGGGCTAACCAGTTAGGGGCATGGCAGCATGTTAAACCCATATCCCTATTTGGTTTCTACAAAATCTATGAATATATATATAGACCTAGCCTTATCCCATGTTAATTGGGGTCGGCTCTCCTAACCATTTTTCTCCAAGCTGTTCGGTCTTGGGTCGTCATTGTGTCAATTTGGGCTGTTTTCAGGTCGTTCATTAAAACAGCCTTATTCGCACTTCCGTCGCTTACGGGGGACGCCCTAATAATATATAATATAATATATCTTTTATCTATTTTTAAAGTAATTGTCGTCATCATTGCAACCGATTACCGACCCATAGTAATGATACCGATAGTAAGAATTTAGAAGTAGTCAACCCTAAGGCTACACGCGCCGCGTCTGAAGGGATAAGAGTTACGCGATAGAAAGAGATATATAGAGGTAGGTATTTAATTATTTTCACTCGCAGCGCTGTGCGAGCTGAATTGCACTTTATTACGACGTAACCTGAGTCGCTGATGGTTATAAGGTCTTCGCGGAGTAACTCTTCTGTTACTACTATTACCTATTCTGTGATATTAGTAACAAGTAAGATAGTCAGTAATTCCTAGCTGTAGATATAGATAGTTCATTCGGCCTCAGTCACACAGCTGGACGGGAAGCGATAGAGAGAATTGGTGACTCAGCGTTTTGCTGAATAAAGCATTCCCGTTTATATTCCAGTAATATACTTCGTGACCCGTCGGGGAATTCTACTCGTTGTCGTTAGACAGCAGTTCCACTCTAAGAAGATGTATAGCGATAGATGTATGTACCCGCCACCCGAATTAAGATATTTCTTTCTAGTTTAGCTGACCTTAGCTTTTGTCATTTAAGACTAGTTGACCCGCTCAGGAGATCTGTGCCTCCCGAGACCCTGTAGTCCTACAAACTAATCTAACTCGGTGACCGCGTCGCTAGTATAATATTATATCCATACTTCCATACTAATATTATAAGTGCGAAAGTGTGTCTGTCTGTCTGTCTGCTACGCTACAACGGCTCATCTTTTCAGCCGATTTTGATGAAATTTGGTACAGAGGTAGGTTGAATCCCGGGGTAGGCTACTTTTTTTCCCGGAAATCTCGGGAGTTCCCGCTGGAATCAAAAACCTTAATCCAAGGAAGTCGCGGGCCTCATCTAAGTAAGTAAGTTGTGGTGCCTAAAAGTTGTCTATAAACTCTTGCCTTGAAGGTACTCCAGTTACCCACACGTAGAAGAATACAGACGCCCAAAGGGCTTTCTACTCATTAGTAATTCGTATCAGCAACGTTTAGCAAAAACTTTTCCTTCGAGCTAATTAGCTCTCGCGGATCACTGCCCACATTATAAACGCGAAAGTTAGTTTTACGTTAGTTTAAAGAACGGATCGACGTTATATTATATAACGACGACCGTGGAGAGGGATACAGATTACTTTTTAACTTATGCGAAAGTGCGTTTGTATGTCTGTCTGCTTCGTTTTCACGGCTCATTTGTTTAACCGATTTGAAATTTGGTACAGGGATAGGTTGTATCCGGGGGAAGGACATAGGCTGCTTTTTATCCCGGAAAAGGAGTTCCCGCGGGAATTGTAAAAAAATTAATCCACGCGGACAAAGGCACTGGCGAGCTCTAGAAAGGAAATAAAGGCTTCTTATTATTTTAGGGTATGAGTTTTGAATCACATCCCTCGCTACGCATCTCTTACACCCCTAGCGGCCAGCGTGAGGGCGAGTGACGGGGAAATATTAGCTCGGCCAGTCAATAATATTATGAACGTATATACATTATAGTTTTTTTGTTTGAATCGCAAAGGACTAAAATATGCGAATTTAAAATTTTGGATTAACATTTTGTGAATGTCAAATAAATAAATGAAGGATTTATCACTAAGCCACGGATTTACGAAAAAATGTTGGATGTGGTGAGGAGTGGATGGCTCAGCGCGCGCAGCGTGAACCTGGGGCCATACCTATTATGTTTCATTATTGTTGATTTTCGTGTTCTACAATAATTATAATCCTATCTATTAATAATATTATCTTAGGAACGTCAAGGTATATACGTGACGCTTCAACGTCAATGTCAATCTGTCATTTTGAGTAAATATATTGCATAAACATATTAAGCTGTAAGCCTCTAGAGCGGTGGAATAATAACACGTAGCAGTCTGCAGGGATCCGATAGTCTTGAACTTGGGCCAAAAGCCGCCTCCGATCGATTGTGAGCTCACACCCGATACCCATCCGTTATACTAATACTTACGTCTGTGGACAGTTGGTGCAGTACAGACAATTGAATCAATTTGACTGCTGTTGATGCGACGAAGACCATGCCAAGATAAAGGGAGTCTCATAAAATAGAAGATATGAATAAAACATAATAAAAAATATATAAATGATAAAATTGATGACCGTGAAAAAAATTTTCACAGTCATCAATTTAGAAAAAAGTTATGTAAATAATTTAATAGCTATGTAATGACGCATTTAAAGAAGTTTTAAAACCGGCCAAGTGCGAGTCGGACTCGCGCACCGAGGGTTCCGTACAAACCTGTAGTAAGTTTTAAATTATTAAAAAAAAACTACTTACTAGATCTCGTTCAAACCAATTTTCGGTGGAAGTTTGCATGGTAATGTACATCATATATTTTTTTAGTTTTATCATTTTCTTATTTTAGAAGTTACGGGGGGGGGGGGGGGGGGGGGGGGGGGACACACACATTTTACCACTTTGGAAGTGTCTCTCGCGCAAACTATTCAGTTTAGAAAAAAATGATATTAGAAACCTTAATATCATTTTTGAAGACCTATCCACAGATACCCCACACGTATGGGTTTGATGAAAAAAAATTTTTGAGTTTCAGTTCTAAGTATGGGGACCCCCAAAATTTATTGTTTTTTTTCTATTTTTGTGTGAAAATCTTAATGCGGTTCACAGAATACATCTACTTACCAAGTTTCAACAGTATAGTTCTTATAGTTTCGGAAAAAAGTGGCTGTGACATACGGACGGACAGACAGACAGACAGACAGACAGACAGACATGACGAATCTATAAGGGTTCCGTTTTAGCCAAATTTGGCTACGGAACCCTAAAAAATGATTGTTTGAATAAATGAAATTAAAATTAAACCTTGGGTAGTGAATCCCTACCGACTAATATTATAAATGCGAAAGTTTGGATGGGTTGATGGATGTTTGTTACTCAATCACGGCTGAACAGATCTGGATGTAATTTGTTACAGAGATAGGTTATAGTCTGGAATAACACATTGACTTTTTATCCCAGAAAATTAAAAAGTTCCCGCAGGAACCAAAAACCTCAATCCAAGCAAACGAAGTCGCGGGCATCAGCTAGTAGCAATTTATGTAGTAAGCTTATCAAGGAACCTCACCTGGGACCATCCCTCCTTAAAGCCCATTGTGCTCAGTGGTCACCGCTGTACGCTTAGTCTAAGGTTTTACGTTGCAAATTCGATTGATCGTCCAATCAGCTAGTTTTAAATTAATATAGAAGCCAAAATGTCGATAAAAGTACATATTGAAACACGAAGTCGAGTGCACGCGGGACGCGGCCGGCGCTGTTTGCGATGACGCGATGTTAAAGCTAATTAACCGCGATCCAATCTGTTAACGTTCATTAATAATATTTACAAGTGGAATTCATTATAATAATTATCAGGTTATTCGATAAACAGATTTCATAATAATGTTAAAAATTGTGTTAATAATATGAGACTCGAAGGGTTGCTGTCAGGGCAGGGCGCGTTTAGAATAACTCCAGTTTTTGTTTTAGATTCAATTAAATAATAGCCACCATCATGTTTAAAATTAACATAATCTAAACAAGTTGAGGAAAAACCAGATATAGGTACTCATCTATTTCCACCAGATATACTTATCTATTTAAAAGTAATTATTGCATACGTCTGCCTGCGACTTTGTTCGCACAGATTAACCCTTTTTAAAAGTTCCACTGAAACTCTTTCATTTTTCGGGATAAAGTGTAGATACATATTATCCTGGGATGCGAGGACAGTCGGTTAAACAGTCGGATCGTTTACAAGTAGTAACCGACGTGACGTACAGAGTACAGACACAAGTAGTAACCGACGCGACGCGACGTACAGAGTACAGACACAAGTAGTAACCGACGCGACGTACAGAGTACAGACACAAGTAGTAACCGACGCGACGTACAGAGTACAGACACAAGTAGTAACCGACGCGACGTACAGAGTACAGACACAAGTAGTAACCGACGCGACGTACAGAGTACAGACACAAGTAGTAACCGACGTGACGTACAGAGTACAGAGTACAGACACTAATTCTTTGCCACCACCAGGCACCTACTAAGTACAGCTATGTTGAGTGAAGGCTAAAGGACATTTTGAAACTTTCAACATTTTTTAATACTTTTTTTACCTTATTACTGTATTTGTATTCCAAATAAATAAACAAAGATTTCTTTATTCGTATTTTAATTGCGTTGCTGGCTTTTGAGAAATTTGTTTATCCGCCCTTTGAAAAGCCCCATATTATAATCATTATTATTACGTCTATTTATATTTACTATATTAATACAAAGTGGATTCTTGTGAACAAAATCCCTGCATCAAGTCTCGTTAACACAAAACGTACGTCTCCTTTTATTCTCAAACGAATAGCGCAAGGGAACGTAAAACGCAGCATAATTAAAACCGCAATAACGAGTACGCGCGTCTACTTTCCAACTTAATCGACATTAAATTCGCAGGACACAAAACGTGTATGAATTTCCTAATTGCTGTCGTCAGTCGCTGGGGGCGCGCGGGGACAGAGTGCGTGTGTGCTCGCAGACTTCAAAGCGATGACTAAAAATAATTACGAAGCGTGTAAAGCGAGCGACCACAGAAAGAGGAATCTACAGACGATAGATCTTTAACCAACTTCCAGGAGGAGGAGGAGGTTTTCAATTCGGTGCGTATTGGTTTTGGCTGTCAGTTTTTACACAGTCAAGGCGGTGAATGACGGATAACTAATAAGTAACTACTAAACTTTAATTTTGAAAAAATTACAGCAAGTTGACAGTGGCGTTTCAAGGAAATAAGCCACCACAGACTACAGTGTATAAATAAGCCAGTCTAAACTCAATCATGAAAAGTCAATTTTAAAAATTATGACAAACTAGATGATGTCCGCAACTTCGTCTGCGTGGATTACGGTTTTTTGATTCCCGCGGGAACTCTTCAATTTTCCGGGATAACAGGTAGCCTATGTCCTTCCCCGGGACACAACCTATCCCTATACCAAATTTCATCAAAATCGGTTGAACTGATGGCCCGTGAAAGCGTAGTAGACAGACAGACAGACAAACAGATAGACAGACACACTTTCACATTTATAATATTAGTATGGATATGGATTTATGAGAGAAATAATATTCAGATATTATGAGCTTCCTCGACCAATATTAATCGATGTCTTGGATCGATCCATCGTCGTGAATGCGTGAAGGATCGACGGTAATCGGGCGGATGTGGCACCGCCCTAACAGTCCCTTCCCCTTCAGTTTGTCTCTTCACACTAGTTAATTTGTCCGGGTAAGTATTAACTAGCGTATTACATGTCGATGCCACCCAAGAGAGGTTTATGTAAGCTCAATGCTTGCGTGTGGGCAATCCATTCATGATGGCAGACATCAACAGAGCAGAGCTTCCGCCATCGTTATAGTATCCCAAACTAAGAACACTCAGTTTGATTGTAAAGTTTTATGCTTGCTTTGGCGACCTCCGTGGCGCAGTATTGAGCGCTGTTGTCTTAACGTGCGGAGGTCCTGGGTTCGATCCCCGGCAGGGTCAATTTGGGAATTCACAATTTCTGAATTTTCCCTGGTCTGGTCTGGTTCGGCCGCGGCAAAGACGTGCCGCCAAGCGATTTAGCATTCCGGTACGATGCCGTGTAGAAACCGAATAGGGGTATGGGTTTAATATACCTGCCATGCCTCTAACAGGTTAGCCCGCTACCATCTTAGACTGCATCATCACTTACCATCAGGTGAGATCGCAGTCAAGGGCTAACTTTTACTGGATTAAATGCTTGTTTTACCACTTTAAATCGGTGTTTGCGTAACAGAACAGAATACATAATAGTACCTTTCAGGAAGTAGAAATAATAGGCCGCAGTCCAACACGCTATCCACTACACCAACGAGGCAGTCGTTACGTTATTACAGTGTACTCGTACGTATTTATCATAGTGTGTGAATAGGTCGGATGCTCATCATCGGTCAGCGTGCGGTAAAGTTATCATTATGGGCGTCGCTTTATGTTGCTTCCTATTTATCGAATCGACAAATTAAAGTATCTGTGGATGATCAAATATCAAATGGAGTACAAATTAACGTAGGAGTCCCACAAGGATCCATTCTAGGTCCATTTCTATTTCTTGTCTACATAAACGACCTACCGCATGTAGTAGGCGATAGGGCAGAATTGGTCCTTTTTGCAGATGACACATCTATTATATTTAAAGTTGATAGGAAAAATACCACAGTAGAAAGTCATAACAAAACTCTGTCCCTAATTGAAGAATGGTTTTCTATAAACAATCTGTGCTTAAACCCACAAAAAACTAAATGTGTTTATTTTGCACCCCCAAATACACGAACGAATATGGAAATGGATATGTATCTGGCAAACGAGAAACTTGATGTGGTGGATACTACTAAGTTCCTAGGAATTAATATTGACCAGAGACTTCAATGGAGTCCTCATATAAATAATCTAGCAAAAAAGTTAAGTTCAGCAATTTTCGCAATACGAAAAATTAAAATAATGACTGACGTAGCTACCGCTAAATTAGTATATTTTGCATATTTTCACAGTTTGATGTCGTACGGAGTATTATTGTGGGGGTCTGCCTCAGATGCTAAGACAATATTTATTTTACAAAAAAAAGCTATTAGAGCCGTTTATGGCATGAAACCAAGAGATTCTCTGCGGGATTTCTTTAAAGAAATAAATGTTTTAACCTTGCCATGTTTGTATATACTCGAAAATATAATGTACAGTCGACTGCAAAAGTCCATACATAGCTCTAAGGCTAAAACCGCTTGCAAGCAATGCTGTGAATAACTCCGTGCTCACTCACACTGATAAACATAAACTGTCAATAATATTATCAACCTTAAATCAACACCGTAAGGTTCAAACGATTTCAGTTCAATACTACCTGCATTACCATAAACTGTCAACAATATCAACCTTATGTCATTAGCATTAGGTTCTAAATATTCCTATTCAATCACCTTGTCTATTCTGATTGTTTATTTCATCACTTTACAGTAACCACTCCCAGTGTCGTGATAATATAGTTGGTATACGAGTTACGACGCATCATATGACCTAGGTTCGAATCTCTTACAGCAGTTTTTATTTTGTTTTGAATACAAACAAAATTTATGTTTTGTTTACGTGTTTTGTGTCTGTTTGTTATTCTTTATTATAATATATCTTTATTTCCATTTATAAACGCAAACATTAATTATAACAAGATAATACTTAAGGACAAAGTTAGTTATTTTGGGAGGAAAGCTATAACTATGTTAGTGGTGTCAATTATTGCTTATTATGAGTCAATAAGTAATAAAACAAACAAAATAAATTGGAAGAAACACTTTTTATTAGATAATCGACTTTATTTTCATTTATTTTCATTGTTATCATGTTACATTTTCTCAAAAGAAATAAATAACTTCAGCTACTTTTTCTATCATTTTTTAAGGTTATAGCTTAAGTAATCGTTTTCATAAAGAAAAGAAAATTGAAGCTAAACCTTAAAAATCTAGTAAGCAAAGGGCGGCGCTGCTTTTTTGTCTGTTAATTTTGATAAGATATACTAATAATAATAATTATTACAAGTTAGGAAAAGAATAAACGTTATGTTTCATATTTAAAGCCTTAAAAATTAAATTTTATATAACTTTAAAAGTATTACTATTCAATAAAACCTCCACTTTTTTCAATAACATCAAGCAAGCGCCGCCGGGTGAATCCGTTTGTAATATTAGGATAGATATCCGTTATTCTAAATATATTCTCCCATAATTCCATACAGTGAGCCTCCGTTTCCTCTGCAGTCTTTTCATTTCACATAACCCACCAGTTTGCACCATCAAACCTCATAATATTCTCTATGATTTAAGTTTGGTGATCTTACTGGCCAGGGAATAACTGTTGTCTGGGTTTTGATTAAACCAATTACGCACTATATGTGATCGATGCACAGGACAACAATTATCATGCACAAATGATAGTTGTGGCACATCAACAGCTGGACATCACTTCCATGTGTGTGTTGCATGTGCAGCTTTGGCGCTGGTGTTTAAGTATCGAACATGTTCGCGAACTCGACAGTTGGTATGCAGATATTGTTCTCATATTGTTCATCTATAATATTATGTCTTCGTTGTGAAGCATTACTCTCTTCGTCAGGATGCGACACCCAACACTTGGTTGTCCACTAAAAACCAAACAGCGAGATTAAAATAAACACTTTTGAAACTACTAAGTATCTTGTCTAGATATTTACTAATAAAACGTTATGTAACTAATCCTAAGTTTATGAACACACATTTTTTAACAATAAAAACAATACTCACAGTGAAACCAGTTTCATTGCAAATTTGAGCTAAGTATATTGTATCCGATATTATTTAGCTCAATAATATGCATCCTCTTCTGCATATTAATATAAGCCTGCATTATTGTTGAAGATAAGAAACAGCAAAACTTAGTAAATTATAATAATTTTGTAGTATTTGCTAATAACGACTAACGAGTGTCTAATCTTCCGTCTCCGTCAGTACTCAGTAGCCATATCTGTTCAGAGATTTTTTAAACTACCCGCATATGCTATTGCTGGTATAAAAATATCAGTCATCAAATAAAAAAAGTAAAAAAAACTTACACGGGGTCGAGATTTGAACCAGCAACAGTTGCGGTGTGCAATCCAAGTAGTTCCACACCTCGCCATTGAGCTCACTTACTTGAGGTGTGAAATTATCGATATTACTCGGCTATTACAATAACTACAAGCTGAACGACTTATATTATACTACTGCAAGTGTGTGGGTGTCCGACCGCATGCAAAGCAACTTATTTGCTTATTCTATATGCAATTTTGACGTCGACTGTACGTCCGACAAAATTTACACCTACATAAGAAAAAATCTGATATGCACACAATTAATACCAGAAACAAAAATAAACTAAGCACAAATTATATAAGACTTAAAAGAACCAGTAAGTCATTTATCGGACACGGTGTTCGGTTTTATAACAAAATACCGAACAATGTAACAGATCTACCAGATCGTAAATTTAAAGAGTACATTAAAAATAAGTTAATAAGTAAGGCATATTACAGAATCGATGACTATGTAGATGACAAACAAGCTTGGATTACATAAAATTATGTAAACAGATCTTTTATACACAAATTGACGATTGTTTCTCATGAATTTATTAATTTATTTATTTTATGATATTTTGTAAATTGTTATTTTGATCTTGTTTAAAAGGTTAATTTTTTTTGTTTGTAATGTTGTCATATTATTTGAGTAAATTGTAATTTTATATGACATTCGTAAGAGCTTTATACAAGCCAAAATCGAAATAAAATAAATGAATGAATGAATGAATAATCCGTGGTATATCAAGAGCTTTATAATTGGTGCAATGTTTTAATTTTTAAATTCAATTTGTCTCTGCATTGTTTTTCTTACTAGAAGCGCGTTTTTAAGTTTGATAAAGAGTTGCTGATTTAGTTGTCCTCATCCCTATTGATAGTCAGAACCCTTCACTAAAGTTACCGCCAGCATTAAAGTGCATCTAAGACATTCGGATGTCCTGGTTCTATTTAAAGGCGGTCGCCTCGTACCTCGCAGACAGTTAGCAAGTTTCCGGCTAACAAGAGAACACGTTCGGTTTATTCCGAGCCCGTGGCTCGCTTGCTTCGTGTAGAACTGATGTTAGTGTTACAGTTATACACCGGCAGTCGTGAGCTGCGGCCAACGACTAGCAATGAGGACGTAACGGAAAACTTGTGTTCAAGTCACCGGCTTGTTATAAATAATACAATAATAATTTTAAAGAATTGTAGTTTTCTTTTGAGAGGTACGAAACCCAAAAACAAGAAACGAGAAGTTTGATACCATCCCATTTATTCACATATTTTTTTTTTCCAAAACAATATTCCTCATACGATACATTACATAGAAATAAAAGTTATCAAGGCACTTATGAAACTACTCCCATAAACATCCGTCATAGCGCGAACATGAAGTGTTCTGTAAAGAGAATGCGAGGAAATAAAATGCAACTTACTTCAAACTCGCGACAAGCAAACTCCGCAAAGTTACCCCTCGGTGCAAAGTTACCCTCCGTGCGAGTTGGGAGACAGTGACTGGTGTGTTGATAGTTGTTCGACGATTGCTCTTTCTATTTCTGAGATTTAACGAGTACTTTTACTATTGACTTTAGGAGACTGGGAAAAGAATAGTTTTTGATCAAATAAACTTTGAATCGTCAAGCGAATTAATCATTTAAATATTGGACTAACAAACAAACTATATTTAATCTATGTTCGATATTCCTAAACTATTTATGTGGAATAGCAGGCATTACACTATAATACGATCTATTGTAGCGGATTTCCGCGCGCTTTTTCCACTTAGTTGTCACTGACTGAACTAACACGACTGAACTAACACGGTTTCTCTATAAATTTACAGGAATATCATATTGTATAGCTAGTAACTTATTTCAAGCATTAGCCTCCTGTAAGTGATCGGCGTGAACACACCCCCGGCGGGATCGTTTCGTCGTAATTGAAGCAGCAGCGGAGGTCGTGCTCTGTACATATTTGATGCGCCCATCAGCGCCGACCTGCGACCGTTATTGATGAGGGCCACCTTCCAGACGAGCCGGGAAGATATTATACTGTGGAAGAACATTCGTGTATAATATTATGTTTTATAACCCTAGATCACTAACCATTCGTCTAGTTGATTAAGGGCACCGTTACCCGTTCGCTTCTAGTACCATCCTAATAGTAAAGTTAATGTTTCACTTGCTCTGATTGTGGATTTAAGTTTTTTAGTTTTGTAAGTTTTAAACAAGCAAATATACAGCTTTTTACTATTTAAATTTTGATAAATTATTATTTTATGATTACTATTAATGTATTTATTTAAATGAAAATATAGTTTGAGTGAGCAGTAGACACTGTGAACCATATGTGCTAAAAATTAGTTACAAAATTATTTTAATATATTGATAGTCTCATAAATTAGAATGCTATTTAAGATAATGATTGAATAAATAGAGCTTTATTTAATTCCATACAAAGTTAAGTATAAGATTGCACATCATTAAAAATACTCAAAAATTAGAATTTTTAATAGTTATATCAGATAAAAAATTATAACAACATTTAAGATAATACTTACCTAAAAATATACCTAATTAAATAAACATTGATTTCTGGCAGACGAAAGGTTACTCAAAAATAAGGTAAGTGATCTAGTGATAAGGATTCTTGTAATGTTAATATCTTTGTGGAAAAGGTGGTGAACAGGCCTAAGGTAATAACTTATTCCTACTGTTCAGTGAAGGAAAAGTCGTGAGGAAACCTACATGCCCGAGTCTATATTTTCCGATAAGTTTACAAAGGTATGTGAAGCCTGCCAGTCTGCTTTGGTCAACGTGGTAGACAACGACTTTCTTCCTATCAAAATACTATATGTACTAGCAGATGCCCGCGACTTTGTCCGCGTGAAATAAGTTATTTATAAATAAATAAAAAAATCTCATGGGAACTCCCTTACTTTTCGGGTTAATATATAGCCTACTAGCTGATGCCCGCGACTTCGTCCGCGTGGATTGAGGTTTTTCGGTTCCCGCGGGAACTCTTTAATTTTCCGGGATAAACAGTAGCCTATGTGCTATTCCAGACTATAATCTATCTCTGTGCCAAATTTCATCCAGATCCGTTCAGCCGTTGGAGCGTGATTGAGTAACAAACATACATCCATACATCCATCCAAACTTTCATGCATTTATAATATTTATTTGATATTTGATGACATTCACAAATAATGCGGCTTTCTATTGGTACCAGAATTATCAAAATCGGTTCAGTAGATCCAGAGATTACCTCCTACAACCTCACAAACTTTACCTCTTTAGAATATTAGTATAGAATAATATTTGTACGCCAAATGATTGGTAAATTGTGGCTAAGAACCACTAAGAACTATACCTACTATTATTATTGTAACAACTCGTTTTGTACTTACCTACAATCAGCAAATAAATTCATACAATATGACATAATATCCCTTGGATATTTCTGAGAAGTAAGCAAGAAAGTCAGTCAGTAGTCAGAAAAAAATCTATATAACGTAATTACAGCACGTTCCGTACATTCGCCTCACCTTTTCAGTCGTCTAAACGAAATATTTTTATTTCGTGAAGGGCGGTCGGTCATGTTTCACGAAGGTTTCGGGTCTCGTTACAACTATTCACAGTATGAAAGGAGTTTACTGTAGACGGCTGATTGTAACATAATATTAAGGCCGTATGCAAACGACGTCTTTTTTAACGAAGAAAACTTGTTATTGTGCAACTCAGATAAATCCAAGTGCAATACAGTCAAAGTGTTCAAATCAAGAGAATAGACATCTTCTAGGCAAGCGCGCTCCACCTTAACTACCACAAGGCAAAAACGCAGTCAAATTCTAATTTCTCATCAAATAAATACTAAATTATACTAATATTGTAAATGCGAAAGTATGGATGGATGGCTGCATCCATGTATGTTTGTTACTTAATCACGCCTGAACGGCTGAACGGATATAAATGAAGTGTCAAAGATGTATTATAGTCTGGAATATAGGCTACTTTTTATCTCGGTTAATTAAAGAGTTCCCCGCGGCAGCCAAAGTACCTAATCCACGCGAACGAAGTCGCGGGCATCAGCTAGTAGAGAAATAGATGAATGCGAATAGACGCGTTTTTCGCGTTCTATCGGCAGTGAGCAGTCAGCTGTAATGAAGCGTCATCTGTACTGGTACAGGGCCTTATAGCGGTTGATTTTAACGCGAGTCATACACAAGCCGGCACTAATGCACGCTCAATTCAATTACAAAATATATCGCTTTTACATCACGTACCTACTCGCCTCCACTGACTACGTTGTTTCCGGAAAATAGAAATGATTTTGATGTAAATAATTTACAACTTAACTGTCCCTATACAATACAATTTACAACTACCCCAAGTCCCTCGTGTTTTCTTTTTTGATAGGTTCATAACATTCACATTGCGAAATTTTATTTTGTTTTCTTATAGGTTAGGTTTTTGCTATACGTTCACGTAATTATAATTATAATATTACTCCACGCTCATAACAAAATTATGTGTTGTATAAAAAAATGAGTCACCTGTGACTCTTGAACTTATTTCAAAAGTTCTTTACTTACGTTTAAATATTAATCCTAGCATCCTTACAATATTATAAACGCGAAAGTGGGTTTGTTTATTTATTAGACATTCAATTTAAAAAGTTTAGGGCTACGAACAAATCTTGTAGAGACTTCAGATTTAGTATCAAAGTTTATTGTATAGTAAGAGCACAGAGTAAGAGCATCTGCGTTTTAACCGATTTTTGCATCAACCGATATTGATATTGATAGTCGCTGGTATCATGTAGTTCTCAATTACGTAGAATTATTACGACTAGGTACTATGATAAGAAGTAAAATTGGAGCGGATCACGTACTTAGACAATATAAGAAGATCGCTTTATTGCTATTTATATACCTACTGTACGAACAAAACGTCGAACTGAATTTTCACTCGAGATTTTCAAATATCTCGAGTCTTCTCCGACGTACCTACGAGTATCTAATACTTAATTAACTATCACATTACTCATTCTGCGATCTGAGTGGAATGGATCCAGATCCAGTTGAGATGTGTTACCGTCGCCGTAACCGTTACCCAGCTTCACAGACATGAGACAGGCTCATAGTGGAATCACGAGACATGAATATTGGATGAACCACTTCGGATCGCGTCGCTAATAACTAATAGTATAAGCAACGTACTTAAATTGATTTGAACCATACTTAGGACTATGACCAAGAACCTAGTAACATTTAGTAAATCCAGGCTGATTTACGGCAAATTCATGAATATATTATATGAAAGAAAGACGTGACTAACTGACTGATCTATCAACGCACAGTTCAAACCATTGGCCGGATCGGACTGGGTATAGCTATTACGCATTCGCTAAGAAAGTAATTTTGGAAATTCAACCCCCAAGGGGGTAAAATAATGATTTAAACGTGAGTGAAGCACCGGGTTAAAAATAGCTTTGAGATCGTGTAGTTATATTAACACGAAATAAAACCTAAAAGAATAATCAGATTTTGTTATTTTACTTTAAAGCTATTTTCAACCCCCACCGAGATATTTCACTTGAACACGGGTGCCTGTTTAAAATTTAATCAAAACCTTTGTACATTGCGCACATCTAGAAAGGAAGGAGGTGCGGAAGCTCGCGCGGCTCCAAATAAAAGTGGTGCAGCGGTAGAAAATTGCCGCCTCAGCGTTTATGGGAATAAAACGTTTCCGCCATTCACGGAGTTCCTCCACGAGGCGAGTAGTTACTGCTCTGTACACGCATTTATTGCCACTAACTATTACCTATTCAAAATTCAAAAGTTTTTTTATTCATTAGACTTTTTACAAGTGCTTATGAATAGTCGAGTGAATCTACCACTGGTTCGGAATACCGTTCCTACCGAGAAGAACCAGCAAGAAACTCGGCTATTGCTGTCCATACGTCCATACGTTTTTGACTACCTTCCTGGCGCAGTGTTGAGCGCCGTTGTCTTAACGTGAGAGGCCCCAGGTTCGAACCCGGCAGGGTCAATTTGGGAATTTATAACTTCTGAATTTTTTCTAGTTTGGTATGGTGGGAGGCTTTGGCCGTAGCTACCACTCTACCGGGAAAGACGTACCGCCGAACGATTTAGCGTTCCGGTACGATACCGTGTAGAAACCGACTAGAGGTATGAGTTTAACATAACTGCTCTACCCCTAATAGGTTAGCCCGCTACCATCTTAGACTAACTAATAGGGCGTTAGGGCTAACTTGTAGTGGATATAAAAAAAAAAAACTACATCATCACTTACTATAAGGTGAGATCGCAGTAATAATAGGGGTTATTTATAGTGTAAAAAAAAATATTAAAAAAACGTGCTGGATGACCTCCGGTGGCAGGAGTGTGAGTGGTGTGCTCAAAAAGTCAAACGGAAAGATCCTTTTCATGTCACTGTATAAAGAACTAGCTGATGCCCGCACCTTCGTCCGGGTGGTTTAAGTTTTTTTTGATTCCCGCGGGAACTCCTTAATTTTCCGGGATAAAAAGAAGCCTATGTCACTCTCCAGGTCTTCAACTATACCCATGCCAAAAATCACGTCGATCCGTCGCGTGATTGAAGGACAAACAAACACACTTTCGCATTTATAATTGTAGTATGATTGTATCAGTATTGGCTTTGAGTGTAAAATTTAATTTCTTCATAGTTATCTCCGTGACGTATTCCGGATAACATGGCTACCGGTAGTTATCTCTAAAATTGGCTGACATTCATAAACTTAGCGCCATAAGCTTTTAATCCCGGCACCCTAATTACCTGTTAACTCCCTGTTAGCTGTACAGGGGTAGCGGGGTAGCGGGGTAGCGGGGTAGAGGGGTGTAGTTTAGTATGAACAAACAGGAAGATCAAACAAAGCTCAGCAGTAATTGATTCGGAATGTGCTAGCGATATTTATTATTCCCGTTGATTAGGATATAATGAGTACCAGAAGAGATAGGGCTGCCAGTTGCCAGTATTACTAAAATCCTTTATTATCCTTCTCAGATTAAAAATGTCTGCCTACCATTTCTTTCATATGGCGTTTGCGCATCCTCAAATATTTCGGTAAGTAATATTATTTTTTTTTGATTTCTAAACATCTTATATTTATAGCTGTGCTAGTAGAGTAATTTTAAAGAGCGAATTAATAACTAACTTATGCAACCGTTTTGCTAATCGGTCTTAAGTAGTCTGACTAATCTGTTCAGATGCATTTTATATTATTTACAAAGTGTTACATTTTTCTGTTTATGAAAAGACCAACTGCTGAATTTCTTGCCGGCTCTTCTCAGTAGAACAGTTTTCCGAACTGGTGGTAGATTCTTGCAACTTATCATAAGTGGCACAAGTTATCCTACTTGAAATTAATCATTTAATTTTCATGTTCAGAGCTTTCTCAGCTGAAACGCAGAAAATACTAAAAAAAATTTGGTGTGAAATGTGAAGACAGCTACTAAGACCAAATTAATCATTGAAAAAACTGGAAATTTAAAATAAGGACTAACTAATAAGGTAAAAGAAATATTTTTATTCCTTAAAATGTATTAACGCTTGTCTGAAATAACACACTTGTTGTGAACAAAGTACAAGTGACAACCCTAATAGGAGGGTATAGACGCTGTTGAATTATTCCCTTTGTGTGCCGTGACAGCCCTAACTCCTCTTATTTTCGATGGTAGATATAACCAAGCGATTATATCACTTACTACCTAAAACAATAAGACTATAATTCTTTATCAGAGTTTGTTTATTAGGATTACTGTACATCCTAAGTGTAACTAGAAGTGACGTAGTACGCGAAGGTGGATTCAACTTAAGTCAGGATAAGTTTTGTAAAGATTAGCGCGGGATTAAAATACATCAAAGAGAATAGCTGTATATCGAAAACAATTCAAGTTAGGGTATTCTGTAAGCTGAATAATTCATAAAATATTAATAAGTTTATGAAAAAGTAAGTTTGACTTTACCTTTTATGATGATGAAATGAAATGAAATGATTTTATTTCATGTAGGACAACTTATGATAAGTCGTAAGAATCTATCACCAAAGATGCAAAGAAAGAATTAGAACTCGGAAAGTGGTGATTTAATCAAACCCGTACCCATAATCGATTATACTAAATGAAAAGACCAGAGATCATAAATAATAAAAAAATACCCGGGATTTGTCCTCTACTGGAAACATACACCCAGGATGTGAACGTCCGCGGGAAACTCCCGCTCGTATGGCGAACACGTTTCATCGTGTCGCGAACGTCTGTGCAGCTCTCTATCTTATAAAAGTGCACGCGGATTTTTTATGCCAGATTTTTTTTTCACCTTACTAGCTCAAAACGGGGGCCTTTAAATCCCTCATCACACTCAGGATTCTAACTTAAAATTCTTCTCTCGCCGCGGGATTCAAACTAGGTATGCACTCGCCACAAAAACGAACTTTGCTATCTTGTTGAACATGTGACGATTCGTACGTTTCAGTCAAAATATATATATTTAAAAAACAATGTTAGAGAATAAAATATAGTATATATAGTGGAGGAGCGATCTCGGTCCATGCTAGAAGGATTTCCGACAAACGGACTGGTCGCCGAACTAGCGACGACGATGCGAAAGTATAGTCTGGTAGCTTGTGTTACTATATGATGGTGCACAGCGGTGCTGTGGTGTATGCTTGGTGCGTGCAGTATGTGTCACGATGTCCGTCGCTCGTTCGAACGCATAATGTCGTTGGAGGCTTCCAACGATATTTGATCCGCCTATGGTGGATTTATATACATATTTTAATACAATATATTTGCACGTATATTACATATATATAATCATCGCTGGTTGAGTTGGGGCTGCGGAATGTAGGTTATATCGCTTCGGCGATGCCTCAGCACGGCTGGTTCTGTCTTGATGTCTACCTAGTTGGACGTTTGGATGGGATTGGTTCGTGGTTGAACCAGAGAGCTTGCTCTCTGTGCGCAATGTACTTCATGTGCATTACTATGTTCTGCAGTACACCTGACTCTGCCATGCGATCTGCTTATAGATGATTACTTATGCTTACATTATGTAAACCCGTAACTATCGTTACATTCGAACGACAACTAACCATGGTTGATAGGACGCTGTTTATTATTACCGAAGGTTGGATCACACGTGAGATACTGGATATCTAACTTTGTTTTGCACTACGCCTGACTCAGCCTCGACACTTATTCATAGTTGCGTGGATACACAACCCATGCTACTATACTATTTACGGTACCATAGATTCACAACCTATGTTACTTGTAAATGTATGAGATTCACGACCTATGCTACGTCACATTGGCTCACAACCTATGTAACGTACAAACGATGTCCTACTACCCATGGTGGTTTCCGCGTTGTATAACTAATTTAAAGTATGATTGCATACGTCGCGCTATTTCCCCAAATGGTGACCTAGTGGTTTAAGGAGGGGAGGCTGCTGCCTTTTGGTATACTTATGAGACCTATTAGTCGATGACTCTTGGGATACCAAGAGAGGGCCGAAGCCTATCATTGGTGAGCGGGGTGGAGCTACCAATCACCATTTACTTTACATTAAATCAATACTTGAAAGCGTTTATAAATTATTTAAAACTTGAACACGTCACTATTACATCTAGATCGGTATATAAGAATGTCGTTGGGATGGTTGAACTCGAGGCTTCCGGAACTCTAAAAGATCTTCGTTTATTATGGACACAACATTATGAGGGTCTTACTGCTAGATGATTCACGTGCCATTTTAGAGAGATATTGAATTTTATAGGTAGAGTAAGGTATAGATTATTAGGGACCCCGTCAGGTTAGTTAAAAACAAATAACGATTTGTCTTTAGTGTTTCACCCTACGTGAAAATGCCAAAAGCAACGAACTCACTCTTAGAGCGAAGACTATTAAAGAAATATTAGACTCTCAAGTGAATAAAGTCGGCGAAGTTGATCAAAAGTGACGCTATGAAAGCGAGACACAAATTTCCCGCGGCACGTACACACGAGTCCACTCGAGACATACTACACACGGGACCAACACTAAACACTACGAAATTAAAGTGTCGGCTTATATCTTGAAGTCCGTGCTCTAGTCGGGCAGTGGGCATTTACAGAGCGGTGCTATTTTCCTGACCGGTATTGAGTTCTATCTCTATGCCGGAATAAGTACGGTTATTTTTCTTCTTTTCCTGCGGATTTCATTTTACACCTGGCTCATTCGTTACCAAAGTTCTCCCAAAATCCGATTTTCAGAATGAGCAATGATGCTATCGTCCATCGTCGTCGTCAACCAATAGATGCCCACTGCTGGACGCGGGTCTGTTGTAAGGATTTCTACACGCCGCGGTTTTGCATCGCCGCCATCGTTCAATGTCTCGATGGACGGCCATCGAGTGGGAAGATCTGCCAACGTTGACGTTTTCCAGAGCGAGGTCGCCATAACAGCACTTTGGGACCCCAGCCGGTAGCTCTTGGAACCGGTTCTTTCAAAGTTGGGTGGTGGTCGGGCACCAGTCAGTCTCGTGTGTGGCGGTGCAGCGACGCGACTCGCCGACGAGCTCGACACAAGTTTAATCGTGTCAACAGAGCGACGCGAAAGGCCGACGGCGATAAAGTGTGTCGGCGACGCGACGCCGCCGTCGGCGAAATAAGGCCGACTATAACTCAAGTGCTCACGGCAATACACTCTTTTCGCTTTCAGGTTTTAATGAAATATATCTAGTTATACGCTATATTTTAGTTTGGTGTTTTAATTTTCACTTCGCTGGCCTAAAAAATTTGTTCAGTGTTTTTCTTCAGTTGCATAAAATGCATGATCCTAAATCACCATCTTCATCCACCTAATATCCAATAGAATACAATCACGCAGAGATCGTTACAGAAATGTATTTTTATCAGTTGTAATTTTTTTATTATTTATTTATTAAGGCCCAATCTGTTTAGTACTTATAGCAAACAAAACACAGACCTCAGTGAAGCAACCACAGAATAAATGTACAGATAGCAAAATCAAACGTCACAAGCAAACGCCTAATAAAGAAAACCTACCTACTACAAACAACAATAACATCGAGACAATTAAAACAAATAAAGGAACATAATATACATGATATCGCAAATGAGGTGCATAATGTTAACGAAAGCTCAAAGAGCACTAAAAGTTAGGTAACTTAGGTAAAACCGGTCAAGAGTCGCGGTTGAAACGCTCTAAAGTTGGTCCAAGCGTCGGCGCCTCCACAGCCTCGAGGGACTTGTAGAGTTTAATTAATGGCACATCACTGTACTCCACTCGTGTCGGCAACTTCACTTTGATGTTTCATCTCCACGGGACGCAGCCACCTCTGTGACAACTTCTGTTCCGAGTACCGACGACTGTTCCACGCGGTGGAATGTTTGTTTTCGCGACTCTAATTTGCTCTTTAATTAACTTCATTGTTTGGGAAGGTACTCATTTTATTAACCCTCCAGTTAAAATAGGGACGCGATTTACTTGAGCTGTACATCATTACGATGTTATATCCGAGGTTTTGTAGTTTTGAAACTAATCGCCGCGTTAAAAGATGGTTTTTAGGGTTCCGTACCCAAAGGGTAAAAACGGGACCCTATTACTAAGACTCCGCTGTCTGTCTGTCTGTCTGTCTGTCTGTCTGTCTGTCTGTCTGTCTGTCTGTCTGTCTGTCTGTCTCCAGGCTGTATCTCATAAACCGTGATAGCTAGAAAGCTGAAATTTTCACAAATGATGTATTTCCGTTGCCGCTATAACAACAAATACTAAAAATTAAAAAAATATATATATTAAGGGGGGTCCCCATACAATAAACGTGTTTTTTTCGTATTTTTTTGCTCAATATTAAAAACGGTAACAGGTAGACGGTTCAAATTTTCACAGAATATTAACTTGTATATTACCTTTCAAAATAAATAATTAAATATCAATAAAGTAAATATTAAAGGGGGGCTCCCATACAACAAACGTAATTTTTTGATATTAACAATAAACCTCTACAAACAAAGTTAGTTTTGCGGTTCATTTCGTCTTGTTTTTAATACGTCATAAATCGTAAAACTTACTACAGGTTTGTACGGAACCCTCGGTGCGCGAGTCCGACTCGCACTTGGCCGGTTTTTTTACTGATGTTTGCTGGTTTTTAATGCTTATTGCGAACAAGCTGGCTCTGTCTCCCACCATCCATACCTACTAAAGGGAGAGAGTTTAATGCTTTTTGTCATGTACGATTTTTCCAGCCCAGGCCCACGCGTTTTATCCTGCCATACATAACTTGCGTTCTAATAAGTTTACTTTAAATGTTACTCTAGAGTCCTCAGAATACAATGCGCATTGTGCTCTGGGGTCAAACAGCCGACGCTCAAAGCACTTACACAAATTACTCAAAATGACAGTTAGATATCACGTTCCTTGACGTTCTTAAAATAAGGATTATAATTCTAAAATACGAAAGTCAACAATAATGAAACAATATGGCTTTATGGCTCCTGTACATACAATAGCAATCGTTAAAACAGTGCACGTTTTTGACCGGCAGGTATAATTGTATAGATTGAAGATTCCGCGTGTGTTCCTTGTATCGCTGCAGCGGGTAACGAACCGCGCCGCCGCGCATTCGGCCAGGCCTCATCAGTGGACGGCGGGTGGCGAACGTTTACCGTTTATACCGTATGTATTGATGGTCAATTTATTTAAATTATGAAGTAGCTGTGGAGTTATTGTTGATGCGTTTACCGGTGTATTTATATTAACGTACACATAAAATATAAATATACTTCCTAAAGTTTCTATAGTACCTACTAAACATGTTATTCAAACTCGCATCAATTATAGGCAATATTTTATATAATACTACGAAAATATAATATGTACAATATATATTATTATATAACATGAACAATGAACATAGGTAATTTTGAAAGAAATTTAATGTACAATGATTTTTCTATTTGTAAGTCAAGTGAGCGGAAAATAATGCGGAAGGATCAGCCCCCCTAGCATGGGCCGAGACAATTTTCTCCCCGAGGAAAGGATAAAAAATTTATTCCTAAATAAATAAATAAAAACGCTAAATAACGGTGGGTAAATAGTCCCCCGAATCCCCGTGAAATGTCAAACGGGGATAAACTTCTCCTCTCCCCTGTTGCCGTGCTCTGAGAGGTGGATAAGTAAATTTTATCTCTTGTCAGTGGATAAAATCGGGGGATACAATTTTTATCTCCGGCCCATGCTAGGGGGGCTGGGAACCCACCGCATTATTATCCCAAGAAAACCACTGTCATTACGTTTTTTATGGAATGGGATCACGACCCTCAGCAATGAGGAATACGACGCGGAGAGAGAGAGAGAGAAAATAATAACAATTTATGTATTTTTTAATCGAGTAGTTTTTTACAAACTGTTCTGTGTTGCTTGTATGTAGGTACTTTGTTTTTACGCCAATTTGACCTTTTGGCCTTAACCTGTGGATCTTTTGCCGCTGAGTCGGAATAAACTCACTAACATAACCGTAAACGTTAACCGTAAGAATCGATATCTTACTGAAAGTAGAGCATATTCAGAAGGATGTTAAACCTTATCTGTTAGAGGAAGAGTTGTGACCCTCAGAAATGACTAGTTGACAGAATGTTAGAATAATCTAACTTCTAGTCTAAACTACTAATCTAATCTTTAGGTTTGTTTAATTCCCGCTGAAACTCATTAACCTTCCGGAATTAAAAGTAGCCTATGTCCTCCCCCGGTATAAAACCTATCTCTGTACCAAATTTCATCAAAATCGGTTGAAAATACGGGCCGTTAAAGCGTAGCAGACGGACAGATAGACGGACAGACACACTTTCGCATTCGTAATATTATTAGTGTGTATTATTAATTTATCGTCGGTGTCGACAGCGCTCGATTCATTACTGACTACTGTATACACAAACCAATATTTCCATTTGTACTGCGATCATTAAACTCCTGCACCCGTACCCCGTACCCCGTACCCCGCACCCCGTACCCCGTACCCCGCGCACCCCGTACCCCGTACCCCGTACCCCGCGCAATGCCGGATGATTATTTTTGAGTGTGAAATATAGATGTTGCCAAAATTAATGGCATTCGATTCAAGCTCAGTAATTTTGGTGATTAACGGAGTAATGGAAATTGTAATGATATTCATGACGCGACTCTGCGTCATTTTGTGTACCGATTGATATTATCTGTTTGGTGCAAATCTATACTAATGTTATGAATGCGAAAGTTTGAATGGATGGATGGATAGTTCGATGCTTGTTACTCGATCACGCCAGAAAGGCTCAGCGTAACTGGATGAAATTTTTCACAGAGATAGTAAGTATACAGCATGCCTCCGCCTGCCTGGTCTTTCTCCGGTCGTGTCCGATTGCCGTCTCATTGGACAGATAATACGCGTTACTAAATCAAATCTAGTTTCGTCGTCAATATTTCAGTGACTCAAAATTAGACTCGAGTGTGTCCCTTCCTTCCAAACGAATGGCGCTGAAAAGTTAATTCTTAATAACAAAAAAAAATCTCAAAGCGTCCTTTTCCATTGAAAATGCATCTTCTTAATCATCATGTCTCAGGCTCGTGAAGGGCTTATTTTAACTTTTTTTGAACCTCTGAACTATTTTCCGCGTAACAAGGTGCTACACAAAAGGTGTCGTGTTAGCCCACATACATACAATATACAACATACAACATACAAACTGGAGCGCGGAAACTAATGCCAGTGATAAGTGCTCTAGTTTAAGCGTGCTAGTAGGTACATACTGTCGTTTCAACTGCATACTACAGGAGTATACTACATACACAGCTTAAATACATACAGTGAGATGTCGACCCGGCTTTACTGACGTAGCACTAACATACCCAAATGGCTGATTTAGCAACTTCCATAACCCTGCAACTTAAGACAAGTATGATGATTTAATTAGGTGCCTACTATGGACAAGGAGAACTCCCTCCTTTTTCCTGTTTTTGTTGGCAGCATTGTAAAGTATTGCTGGCAAAAACCGGTAAAAAAACTTGTAGGTGGGGAAAAGCTATACTTTATTGACAGAAGGATAATAAGATAAAGCTATTTTAGTACCTAACCTGGTGCAATTCGGTTTTTTATAGCCTACTGACTGTAAAAAACTAAAAAAATTCAAATAACTTTTACGTAACCTTGAAGTCACTTAATCGAAAAATATCGATTATTTTTGTAGAAAATACTTAAATTCAAAAATTTCAATTAGCCATAAAATTGTCAAAAATAGGCAAAACCCAATTTTAAGAATCAAATTTTAAGTTCAGAAATTACCGCCTTACCACATTTGAAGTCCGATTTCTCACAATAATGCCACCTAAAGTACCAAATTTTTTAACTAATAAGGGAAGCTTAGGAACCCCAAAAGTTTTTATAATTAGCCGGAAGTGACGTAGACAGGTTTAAGTATTTTTAATCTTAAGTTGAAAATTCGTCTCTACTTCTGTCGAACGTAAACTTTTCACTTTCGACCAAAAATTTTCCAACTTGGGCTAATGTTATGATGGTAATTATTTTATGCAAAGTAGCACACTTCATAGCAAGCATGTTCACAAAAAAATGTTCGGAAAAAAACACAAAATAAAAAGAAAAAAAATTTAATACACACTCCCTCAGAAATCTCAAGATAAAACTTTTTTTTTTTTTTTTCTTTATTGATTTAGGGGCTTTTATAACTAATTACATGTCAGCCCATTATAATCTTAATACATAAAACTAAAAACAAGAAAAAACTTAAAAATATTATAACTCGAAAACTACCAAAAATCGCTGAACATACATGGGGTATTTTCTGATAGGTCTAGGTACGAGGAATCTAAATTTTTTCTTTGGACCTCACTATTTGGGCCATCCTGTATATATATTTGATTGAAAAGTTGGTGTATGATATTATAAATATGTCTTATGTCCGTAAGTTCATCGTTTTTGAAGCACTTATCGGAAATCTAGTTTTAATAATTATACATCAATGGCATACATACTTAACTAGTTTTAATTATAAACTTCTATTTCCTTCATTATCACGGATTTCAGCAAAGTAACGCCTGCTTCTATTCAATACCGCAAGAATTGTTCCATCGAGTCAGACTCTGTCGACCGACTGTATGGAGTGCGTGTCTGTGGTAGGGTGCAGTGGCAAGGGCAGTGTGCTAAGCGCAGACAGTCGTTCGCGGCTGAGCGCCCTCGGCTTTGTGTCCTCACTCCTCTCACACACCTCCCCCCCTCCCCCCTCCCGCACTGTCACAGTTACCTACATCCACCGACCTTATGAACTAAAACATACAAATTGCATACAAAACGCTTAATTTATTGGTTTCATTGTCATTGAATTAGTTCCAGCCTATAAGTTGAAAAATTGCTATCAATTCATAGAGCTAAAGCGGTAGCAGTATGCTATTTTTTTTAATAAACTCAAACACTTTTTTTTAATTCAAATAAACTCTAAAAAGCGCTTTAGAATTGTCGAGTGAATCTACCACTGGTTCGGAATGCCATTCCTACCGAGAAGAACCAGCAAGAAACTCGGTGATTGCTCTACAAAAATAATTTTGTAATTAATTTTGTTAGGTTGACGACCTCCGTGGCGCAGTGTGTAGCGCTGTTGTCTTAACTTGCGGAGGTCCGGGGTTTGATCCCCGGCAGGGTCAATTTGGGAATTCATAATTTCTGAATTTTTCCTGGTCTGGCCTGGTGGGAGGCTTCGGCCGTGGCTATAGTTACCACCCTACCGGCAAAGACGTGCCGCCAAGCGATTTTGCGTTCCGGTACGTTGCCGTGTAGAAACCGAATAGGGGTATGGGTTTCTGCCACGCCCCTAACAGGTTAGCCCGCTACCATCTTAGACTGCATCATCACTAACCATCAGGTGAGATCTCAGTCAAGGGCTAACTTGTAGTGAACAAAAAAAAATTTACAATGACATCAATGTGTAACATAAGTAACCGCTGTCCTTCAGATGCGAGTCAAATAGCAAAATAGGCTGATTGACTGAGCGTAGGTGCAGCCAGATAGGTTCACAGTCCTGGGGTATATATTATTTTTTCATGGAATAAAAAAGTTGTTGAGGTGCTAGTGAAAGCTCGACAGTGGGTACAGTTTAGCATATTATTGGCAGCAGTCGTTTCACCCGGCGCCGGCCGTCGCGTCGCTTTGATATGCTAATACCCTCTCTGAGCCTCTCGCACTAGATATTTATACTTTTTCCACGTTTGGTGCTACGTACTGCTTCGCCGTCCTGCCTATCGTTAGCTTTCATACCTGTTTAAAATTGGAGTTTTTCGAGTGGGGTTGATAGGGGTATGAGATTTTGGGACAGGATATAGATTTATATCCATAATATCATCTTCAATTATGAATTTTTGGGACTACTACTATTATTATAAATTACTACTTATATTATATATTAATACTGATATTATAAATTCGAAAGTGTGGATGGATGGATGGATTTTTGTAACTCAATCACGCCAGAAAAGCTGAACGGATCTAGATGAAAATTTTCACATGAATAGATCTGTCTGGAATGACACATTGACTACTTCTTATTCCGGAAAATTAAAGATTTCCCGAGAGAGAGTAAAAACCTCAATCCACGTCTACGAAGTCACGGGCATCAGCTAGTGATTTATAATAATTATATCGTCTACTATTATTAAGGGTACTGATATGAAATTATTTCGTAGATATAATTTTATTATTAGTAAATTTATATTTGTGTATGTGTAACATTTTCTCGCAAGTACCAACAACAACAGTTTAATTTTGAACTCATCGGATGAGTGGCACACTTACGAGATAAAGTAAAAAAAAAAACATAGGTACGTAAATTTTTGTGTATATAGATTTTAACAGAAATTTCATTTCCTACACAGCCTGAGAATGTGTTGTTGCCTTTGTAGGCTTTATCTTATCTCGTAGAGCCAGAGTCTACACAATCGTAGCACACTCGTAGCAATCTCGTAAGCTTCGCCTACGCCACTTTGCTACGTTCAGCTATTCTACCTACGAGTATATTTACATGGAGTTTCATATCACATTGGCTCTACCGATTGTAGTTTGTATGTTTTAAAATCTATACCTATTGCACACTAGCTGATGTCGCGTGGTTAAGTTTCAATTAATTTCACACATAGTCACATTACAAAAATACAAATGAAAATAATTATTATAAACGTTCTATGTAAAAAAATTACGGTATCTTAAATACAAATCTTATTGTTTTAACAAAGGATCAATTTAGCGGTTAGCCACCTAAGCATGACCTCTTATCACCTAAGCTCAGCATACAGTAACCCATTGGGGAAAACTAAATTGGGATTTTTAAAATGCCATGCCATGCATGCATGCTGAGGTGCATAATTATATTATAAGTAATTATCAACAGAAGGTTGCTTTGTTAACTAAGGCGAGCTATTACAGACCAGTGGAATAGTTGGTATAGAATATAGATGGCCCAGTCTAGTTGGCTGCTGTACCAGGTTCGAGCCCCGCTTGTAGCCAAAAAAGATTTTTGGGTTTGGAAAATGCGTATTCACTGTTGCCTTGAAAGCACGTAACAGGAGACACGTGCGCTGGAAGAGCATTCCACACCTTATGGGTTCGTATCAGACACGTAGAGCAAAACTATTTCGTGCGAGCACATTGGATGTCAACCACATAAGGATACCAACGTGGGTTGGATGTGGGTTTCTCGTTGTTCTGTCAGCATCCAGCAGAATTAAGTATCAAGGAGCAAGAAGCTTAATTCGCTATAATTATCGCCAAAGCTGACAAATCTATATGGTACAAAGTGTAGAATTGGGTATTTGACAACTAGTCAAATCAGCAACTTTTTTGAAACGTTAAAACGCGTGCTTACTATGGAATTTTGTATGAAATATTGCATAGTGACGTCATCAAAGTTCGACGCACTTTTTTACTTTAATCGATAGTTTAAAATAGTTATTCAACACAAAACTAACAGGGAACGTGGATATTACGACTTTTAGGAGATCCTCTATTTAATAATCACTAAAAAATAATTTATTTAAATAGTTGTCAAATAACCAATTTCTTGTTCCTCCAAGGTGCTTGTTCCTTGATTATCATGGACATATTAACATGGACATGATTATCATATCAATTCCAAGAATTAAGTATTCTTTATCGTCAACCCTGTACTTAAATCATAACATGATAATACATGTAGCTACGGTTACAGTAGCGAGTAAAGTTACAGGCTTGTGATTAATTCATACGCGGTTAATTTCATACGAGCTCCGTCCTGAGGGACCGAAGTTGAAGGTTATCGTTCGGGCACAACGCTGCTTGAATCTGTGTTATTGTAGCCATTATATTGTTGCCGTGATTTCTATAATAATATGATATTACACTAGTTTATTACTGTTCTATTTTTTTGCTGATGTTAACTTAGAAAAAATTATATTGCATGTTTTGGTGTCTTTGGTCTTTGCCAGACCAAAACCGGTGTTATTGATAACCAAGCTTGCAAGTCATTCCCTTATTTTATGGCGGCGTGATTGAAGGATAAAGCAATAAAGGCTGGTAATAATAATCTAGGTAATAATAGGTGAGTGCGCGGACTTTTCTCAGTAATTTTTTTGTCCGAATAATAAGTCACGGGGGTTATCTCACTGTATGTACTTGCGCTTTGGTGTCTTCGTATTGTGTACATCAACATATATGTAGGTACTAGATGGGCCCTTTCATAGAAAAAAAATTGGGCGTCTGACCTGTGGAGCGCGCTCCACACCTGTCATAAGCCGTAATAAGCCTGTCTTTGTCCCCGCCATAGCGCTGTCCCGCTTTTCAGACTAGATGGCGTTAGTAAAATAAGTCCACATTCTTTGTTTGTCAGGGCCCGTCTATGTAAATTGAGGTCGTTGATTGTGAATAGTTCACATTCCATATTAGATCACGCATAATACATAATATCATTAGGTAGGTACTACACAAAGGCATAGACTATACATAATAGGTATCACTTAGTAATACAAATTATAGGTGAACTCACTTCAATAATATAGTGATTATATTGTTAGGCAATATCCATATTGACTCAGTCTAGGCTATGATACACAGGTTAGTATTGTAGCACGAAATGCGAACCTCAAGTTTAAGATATGAGAACATCGGTTCGGTACACTGCACATAGCTGTACTTACTAGCTATTGCAATACAGCCTCTATCCTACTAGACATAAGAGCTATGTGATGGTTTGCCTTGTAGCGTTCCTGAGTAAACCACGTTGCTTACATAGCAGATTACCAGCCTTTGTCATCCCAGTGTAGTGAAATATATCTCGTATCTCGTCTGCATGAAACTTTGATAAAATTTTAGATTTTACTATACAAAGACCTCCCTAGTGTACTCACAGTGGCACTGTGATGTCCTAGGTTCGATTCCCGGTGGGGGAATGATAAAAATATCTGGTTTGATTCAGTCTGGTTGGAAGATACGGTTGAACTATAAATTGTTTAGCTATAAGCGTAGTAAAAAATCATACTTCTCTAATATTATAAATCCGAGAGTGTGTTTATTTGTTGCTTTGTTAGTTTGTCCTTCAATCACGCCAAAAAGGAGCAACGGATCGATGTGATTTATGGCATGGGTATAGTTGAGAACCTGGAGAGTGACATAGGCTACTTTTTATCCCGGAAAATTAACGAGTTCCAATTCGAATAAAAAACCTTATTCCACGAGGACGAAGTCGCGAGCATCAGCTAGTTGTGTATTTAATTCATTTATTTTATTTTTTTATTTACATATTTAGTACCAAACTTAAAAACTAAACAAAAAAATTTAAAGGACAAGTACAAGGACAACAGCTTATCTCTTGAAGAGATTTCTTCATTCCAACTGTTTGTAGATTTACGATTTTAGATAGAGGAACGTTGCTCTTGTAACTCTCTAAGGAATAATTACAGAAATACAGAGTTAACAAATAAACCGACCTAAAAAGCTAACAATTGTGCGCGGAATGCACTCACAGGATAAATAAGCGGAAGCCGCGCGCGCCGTAAATCTGCGGCCGGTATTAAGACGCAATAAAAGCATTCCGCACATTTATAACCCTCGACGATCTCGCTCCGCCCACTTCTCTACTGCCGCGCTTACAAATGAAGATGTACCAAAAAGTACGAGAGGTTTCAACTCGCTTGACCCATTAATACGAGTACTTCTTTAATTTCTCCCTTATCGTATTTCTTAGTAGCTGATGCCCGCGAAGTCGTTCGCGTGGATTGAGGGTTTTTTGGTTCCCACGGGAACCCTTTAATTTTCCAGGATAAAAAGTAGCCTATGTGTTATTCTTATTCCATAGATATCTCTGTGCCAAATTTCATCCAGATCCGTTCAAACGTTCTGGCGTCTTTGAGTAACAAATAACCATCCAACCACCCATCCAAATTTTCGCATTTGTAATATTGGTATAGAATATAGATAACTAAAAGTCATGATCCTCATCAGGGGTTACCTGCATCAATACTGATATTATTATAAATACGAAAGTGTGCCTCTGTCTATGTCTACAGTTTATAACAATTTTCAGAGAGAAGAGTTTAACAGAAGAACTTTTAGAGAAGAGAGAGTACAAGCATCAATATTTAACACGCACTCCATACGTTCATGTGTGCAGTCAGTGCCTACATAAATATGCTTTATTACACAAAGACTATTCTTTATCTTTATACTAAGATTATTTTTGCTTTATGGCAAGTATGTAAACGTGCGATGCCTTTCCTCAACGTAACCGTCTGCGTGTAGGCAGCAGAACCGATCCGAAATGAAAACGGAATTAGAAATGTGCTCCAAGAAACTAGAAACGATTTTCGAAAATGTATCCAAGCGAAGTCAGGCTGGATCAGCGTAGCGTAGTTTGCGGTCAATCAATAGCTCGGTGCACGTCAGTGGCCGAAGTTACTCTTCACGTTATAGACCTGCGAGAACTCCGAATAGCTGAAATCATTCGCGAACTTTATATCGCTTTTCGTGTTTCGGTGATTTCTACGAGTTTAGTGGCAAATAAGGTAGAATCTATATCTATACATCTGGTCCAATCTTATAACTTAATTGGAAGAGTTTCATTAACAAAGTGTACTTACTGCTCTTCAGATAATTTTAATGCTCAGTTTTGTCTCGTTAATAAAAATAAAAGACATCTAATCATGAAGTAACTTATTTTTTACGGCAGAACTTATAAGAGTTTTTAGTCAACTTTATAGACAACTAGCTTGCATTCTTGGGATGAACCCAAGGGATGAAAATTGTAATAGGTACATAATAGGTATAATATGTACTCAGTTCGAAGTTTCAACGTAACATTTTCACATTAACTGCAACATAAAGATCTGAGTTGAATAGACACTACTCAGGATAAAGGGATAAATGTTTGCAATAAGCGAAGATTAAAAGTTAATGAAAACTGTTTTTGTAACGTTTCCAAGTTGCTGTATTTTACATCTCAATAAATAGATGTAGGTTGTATACTCATCGATTTGAAAGAAAGGTGCATTGAAAATGTAAGTAGGTTAGATTAGGAAATAATATTATAACAATAGCAAGTAAGGTTTCGTTAGTCGTTCTATTAGTAAGTAAAGAGTAGATAATAAGACACCACAGAATAAAGACGTCTTGACCAACAATCTCCATCATTTAATAAAACAAAATCCACATCACTGCAAGATATGATTCATTTAAATCCTAATAAAATATTTTAGGTGTATGGAGAAATAGGAAAATGAAAAAGATCTTGTAATCCACTCAGACCCGTAAGTTTCGGGCTACAGCTAGTTTTAAATAACTTTAAAACAACATTATAACAAAAGCCTCTTATTACACTGTTGAGCGAATAGATTCTGCAAATAGTTGTCGACCGTAGAATGGAATAGATTACAGAGTTGTAAATCTCCCGCGGCGCTGAATTAGGTCGCAATAAAAACATGTCCGCGCTCATTAATAACCCCCCCCCCCCCCCCCCCCCCCCTCACTACTCCCCGGTACACCGCGGCGGAGGATCTAGATTATTTTTATTAAAACATCTCGCATAGTTTACTAGCTCACCTTTTATTATTAGTACAGCATATTCCTTGGATCATACGTGCGTCATACATCATGGGATATTTTTTTTTACGCCATTGCAAGTTAGCCCTAGACTGCAATCTCATCTGATGGTGATGACGCAGTCTAAGATGGTAGCGGGCTAACCTGTTAGGGGTTAAACTCATACCCCTACTCGGTTTCTACATGGCATTGCACCGGTAACGCTAAATCGCTGTGTTTTCCAGTAGGGTGGTAACCAGCCCCAGCCAAAGCCTCCCACCAGACAAATCTACCTTTCTCTATACCTTAATTTAAATGGCAAGCAATTAGCAGTTCCGCCCGCTATGACCAAACTACTCATCGGGTCTTCATAACACGAGACTTACCTGATAGCTTTGCGAAGAGAAATGATTTGACAAAATCGTCCCAAACCTGCATCCCCTATCCTATTGTTTTTCGGGATAGAAATAAGGTTGTAATGAACAGAATGGTAGGCAGTACAGTGTTTTATTGTTGTTTTAACAAAAACCTTTTATTAAGCTTGTAATCCTTACATAGTAGAGTAGCAATCGAAGCGTCCTTCTAGATCATAATAATATGTAAGCAAAAATATACTAACTCAACCAGCTATTGAGCTCGGTACTGCTCAACTATAACTCACCATTTCGCCTTTATAGCACTTCAAGTAATAAATATGTATGGATGTATCGGCCAACAGGCATACTGCAGCAATAGCACTACAGCTGTACTATTACCTATTCTGTGGCAGCACTACGATATGCAGCTACGTTGTTTACTGAAACCTGCCGTCGAGCTGCGTTACCAAATATTCAGAACATTCCAAATATCTGCCCAAGCCGTTGTACCTTCGGCTTTCTATAAGCGTCCTTTTCATATTAACTTTTCTTGTATATTTTTAGCAAGAGTCAAGGGACAAGTGATAGTTGCGACAACGCATATCCGTCTATTGCGATTGTTAAGCAACGTTGACCCAAGTCGGTAACTGGATGGGTGACCGCATTTGGAAGTCCGAATTTGGCCTTTCCGTTTCCTCTGTGCCTCGGAGAGCACGTTAAGCCGTCAGTCCCGGTTATTATCACTAATATCCGATAATAATCGTTAAAAACCTAAGAGTTGAAATAGTAATCTTAGTCGAGTCGTATGCGGAAGGACCCGGGAGCCCACCTCATTAATATCTCAAGAAAACCTCTGCCATTATGTGCTTAATGGAATTACGACGGTTACGACCCTCAAAAATGAGGAATACGTCGCAGAGAGAGAAGTAAGTCTCAAACTGTGCGTATTACGATACCTATATTATTACCTATGCAATACATGAAATAGTTACTTACCGCATAATATTTTTATGTAATGCCTATTTTTCAGTCCAACCTAAATCTCTCCAAATCTACCAAATCACTTAAAGCGGATCGCATCGTGTCTCAGCTTCCGATACAATGGGGGGGGGGGGGAGGATCAAATCTGAAGTTTTTGTAACGATAAAAGAGAAAATAAATAATCCGCGAGCCGCAATAGATGATGAACCGAATCGCTCCCCTTTGTTGAAAAGCCCGCCAAGTGCGAGTCGGACTTACACGCGAAGGGTTCCGTAGCATCGTACTTGATTTAAAACACTGTGTTCCTATAAAAAACTTTCGCAATAGAAACGATTGAGGCGTTCAGAATTCACGTTTCTTGTAGTTTTTTTTGGCTGCTGCCCGCGACTTCGTCCGCGTGGAATAACTTTTTTTAATTCCCATGGCAACTCCTTAATTATCCGAGATAAAAAGTATGCCTATGTCACTTTCCAGGCCCTCAGCTATACCCCTGCAAAAATCACGTCGATCCGTTGCTCTGTTGCGGTGTGATTGAAGGAAAAACCAACAAACGGACGGACCGAATCACGGATTTTACGGAACCCTAAAAGTGATGCTATTTAAATTGAGAGAGAAGTGGAATGTTCCCCGCGCGGCCGCGGCTCGCGCGTCGCAAACAATGCGCGGTATAACCACGATAACTGAAATCTCATATTCCAGCTGCGTCCCGATACACCGGGGCCACACCTGTCAAACTACCTACTAAAATATTATTGATCACAGGACTCCATCTTTGCTTCACACAGATTTTTTTCTTTATTGTCATACTACCTGATACCCGCGATTTAACGTGCGTGGTTAAGTTTATTATTCCTACAGGAACTCTTTAATTTTCAGGATAAAAAGTAGCCTATGTCACTCTCCAGGTCCTCAACTATACCCATGCCAAAAATCACGTCGATCCGTTGCTCCGTAGAGTTGCGAGTGAAGGAAAAACCAACAAACCAGCAAACAAACACACTTTCGCATTTATTATAATACTCGTATGATGCCATTTTTTTCATCTGCGTGCTTGAATTAAATATTTATTATTATTTACAAATCAATTTACATCACTAAACTTTTATCGTGGATACTGTTCGCAATGTTTCGCCCAGTCTGTCCGCGGCAGCGCGCCACAATCAGCGCCCCCTTACTCCTGAGATCAGTGGTAGTACAACAGCGAAACAATATTGTGCCTCGTTACTGGCAGCAGCCCTGGCCGGTTACTACCATGACAGTTTCATGTCACGTACCTTGACGTCCATAAAATAAGGATTATAATTCTAAAACACGAGCGTCAACAATATTAAAACAATCCGGTTTTAGGCGATGGTAGTATGCCGCGCCCACTGAGTCGATGTTTTAATCTACTTAGCCTTCTTTTTCGCTGTCTCTGTGTTTTCAGGTAAAAAAGGTTGATATTGTGTATGTACTTGGAACGCGGTTCGGCTTGAATATCTTTAGAATTCAGGTGTACACGGTGGTGTACTACTCGGATGCGAATATTATGTTCAACTACTTGTTTTAGTTCTATGCCCTCGACTGCGATCTCACCTGATGTTACATATCACGTGAATATAATGTATATTTGGATTTAAGTAGTTGTAAATTTGATTTCAACTACGTCTTCGCCCGAGCGTTACAAGCTTTGCTCGTGTAAACTATATTTTTCAAATTAGATTGAACATGTATTCGTGTGCATTACGAGTATGATTGAAATTCCGCCGGCCATAGAGACTACTTACTATAGTGATCTATAGTAGTTTTATGGGCCACTATTAATTTAAACTCTAAATTATGGGAACACAACTTTATTAAATTCATCTTCAGCAAAAGGTGATTGACTTTTCTAGCAACGAGTTTTGGCATACCTACAGGTAGCAACTATTATCACGTATGTATCCGATAAGAAATAATTTATGAAAATTTACCCCAAAGGGGGTTGAAACTTGTAAAATATAAGTGGAAAGTTGAGAATTCATAAAAACAGAGACATAATAATAAGTTGTGTTCACATTGCGCTCGCATCGCCGCCGTCTGCCGCAATAAAGTTTACGCAATAAAGTTTAATGGCCGCAGACGCACTTTTCAACTCAATTCATTTTTGCTCCCAAAAGTATAAAAGTATAATATGTTCTGAAAACGGCTCCAGATCGTAGCCATTCGTTTGAGCCAAGACCGCGGGCGGTTTTAGGTCGTTTCACACTGCTATTATAAACCCAGCAGATATTTCATAAATAAAAGTATCAAAGTTCTCGTCAGTAATTTTGTCGTAATGAAATGAAATGAAATGATGATTTCATGTAGGACAACTTGTGCCACTTATGATAAGCTAAGATTATGCTAAGCTATTATTTTAAAATTTAACGAGTTAATGAAGCATTCGGGTCATATTATTGCTATAGAAAGTTATTTTTGTTCAAAAGCTAGCAAAATAGATGTTTACATAGAAATTCAATTCAAAATACGAGTAGGTACCTACAAAGAACACCTTTTGATCGTCATGCTCACAAAGTAGGTATAAGACGTGACGGAGATAATTAACTACGGTATCTTAAAACTAAAGCTGCGAGGGTTTACGAGGGAAATTATTCAATTTACTATATTCTTTCAATATTGAATATAAAGTCTAGATCTAGTCTAGATCTGGTTCATAAATCTAGGTAACAATCAATTATTGTAGTTCGTAAAATGTTGTTTTACAATTTGCAACATTTGTTTCCATTGTAGTGTCTGATTACACAGCTGTTTGTAGATTGTTAATAATTGTATATTTAACATCTAGCCAAATCAGTAACTTTTTTTCGAACGTCAAAACGCGTGCTTAGTATGGATTTTGTATGAAATTTGAATTGTGACGTCATCAAAGTTAAACGCACTTTTCTACTTTAATCGATAGTTTAAAATGCGTTTATTCAACATAAAACTAAGAAGGGACGTGGATATTACTACTTTTGCGGGATCCTCTATTTATTAATCACTAAAAAATAATTTGACTATTAGTCAAATACCCAATTGTTATATTTGTAGTTATCTGTGTGTACAATGCGTTGCATTATCATATTTTAGTTTCGAGTCATTAGTCCGGCGTAAACCAGCCGCGCGCCGGTGCGTATTGTGAACCGGCACTAACGAGATAATCTCCCGGAATGAGTGTCGCAGTAAACAGATGTGCGCCGCGTCGCGTGTAGTGTGGAGGGGCCTTTAATGCCTTCTGATTGAGTTTACCTTTCGATAAGCCTACTGTTTGAGGGGACGGCCGTGGATTAACTATAATAGCTGGGCAGAATGTGTTATTAGACCAAGAATTTAATATATTATAATACACTAGCGATCCGCCCCGGCTTCGCACGGGTAGCAGTAATAAAATATAGCCTATATTACTCGCTGGTAGGTGCAAGAATTTTTAAAATCAGTTGGATGGTTTTGAAAAATATTAAATTGTACATAGCGTGTAGGATACGTACGAGTATACCTACTTAACTGCATCACATACGAATGCATATCTTTTGATGCCCGCGACTTCATCCGCGTGGATTGAGGTTTTTTGGTTCCCGCGGGAACTCTTTGATTCTCCGGGATAAAAAGTAGCCTATGTGTTAATCTATCTCTGTGCCAAATTTCATCCAGATTCGTTAAGCCGTGCTGGCGTGATTGAGTAACAAGCATCCATCCATCCATCCATTCATACATACATCCATCCATACATAAGTACATCCATCAAAACTTTCGCATTTATAATATTATTATCGAATAGTGAATCCGTCTGCAGGCCCAAGCATTGCTGGAGCGATTATTATAATTGATTTGCCACCGACGGCCGCGTCGGTCTGACAGTTCAATCGCAAGCCATTCCGCAGTCGGCAATGAATTCCGCACAGACGCAATAACTCGTCGCCTGCGAATACATATCAAATTTCAATTTCGCCCAACCGCCGCTGTAGCTAGCGGCTTTACCGCGGCTTTTATTGCTTTTTATACCACTCGCTGCAATGTTTGTGTGCTTTAGTCTTTGACGGTGTTATATTACTAGTTTAACACCAGAGATACTAAGGTTTACAAACAGTGTCATTTATCTGGTCAGTATAGGATGTTTTTGGGAGGGGACCGTGAAGTGAAATTTTTTACAGATACCTAATGATAGTCTGGGGCACCATATTATTGCAATGGATTTTAAATAAAAATAAAAACTAAGTACAATGTATTTTAATAATTAAAAAGATATTTAATTCTTTAGTAGCAGTAGTCAAGTGTGAAATTTAAACAAAAGGAAAAACTTGAGTTGTAGCCGAGGGAACTATGATTTTCAGGGATGAAAAGTTCCTAACATAATATTATCAACGTCGTCCACGGGATGAAAGCTATCTCTGTACCAAATTTCATCACACACAGACAGACAGACACATTTTCACATAATATTAAGGTATAGACTTTTTTACGAAAAGTAAAAAGTTTCTTAAAGTAAAAAATAATTATTTACCGCACTTACTTTTTATCTTAATAATTGGTACAAGTACCAAAGTTGACTCTTAATACGGTAAAACCTAAGTCTAGTCTGTTCGACAGACAGTAACCAAGCGCACAGCAAGAACTAGCCAAAAGTCAATTTGGGAACTCGTAAAGGACAAGCTCATGTCTATTAAGAGCTAGCTTCATGCCTACCTACGATACGTATTCCAGACACATGCGTCAGGCTTAGCCCCGCCCTCCCGCCCGCGTGAGAGCTGTAAGCCTGGGACGTATTCACAGTGAAGCCCTGCAGGACCCGCCACCGTCGCCTTGAGGAGGGAGTCAATTGCCGCCAGTGAACAGACAATTTATACGGCTATCGGCGACCAAGTACCGCTCCTATATGATCTATTGTCGCTATTTAGACTATTAAAAAGTGTATTATATAAAATAAAATAAAATAAAAATATAAACAAATGTAGCATATTTATATTTAAGACCTTTTGTCTTCGTAACAACGCGAGCATGTCGGAGCGAGGTGTCGGTGACGCGAATCCACAAGTTTACCCCCTACCAAAAAGTGTACACCCGCGGCTAAAGAAGTTTTCACATCCGCGTGGACTAAGTTTTTTCGATTCCCTGTCCTTCCCTAGGAAAGGACGTATAGGCTAGTTTATCATCTAGTCTACAATAGTCAAAATATTTACAACAAATAACCTACTACAAAAAAATCTAAAATATTTATATTTATCATTTACAACTAGATGACGCCCGGACTTCTTCTGCGTGGATTAAGTTTGTTTCATTCTCGCGGGAACTCCTTAATTTTCCGGGATAAAAAGTAGCCTCGGTCCTTCCCTGGGATACTACCTATGTCTATACCAAATTTTATCAAAATCGGTTGAATAGGTGGGTCATGAAATCGTAGCAGACAGACAGAAACACTTTCGCATTTAATTATTAGTATGGATGGATTCATATTTAAATAATTTCATCAAAGATTTATAAAATTATTTGTTCTTTGCTGTCACAGCAATAAGACGTGTCTATTACCTACAATAAAAATTAAAAAAAAAATCTCTGCAAAATGCCTTAGCGCCGACATAAGTCTTTAATCATCGCACGAAAACTAAGCCAGCTTCTTCTACAACTTCGCTACAAGACGGTTACTTTCAAGGCGGTCTACCTGAAAGGTAGATTTGAAACCATATTGCGACTTTGTCTGTCTAATAGGTTTGGATAATGCTTACCGATTATTTAGAGAAAGAAATAAAATATGAGCTCTACAATATTAAAATGTTCTCCCGTCATTCGTTCTTCACAGTTCGTGGTCATTCAAATTGCAATATAGCGATGTCCCGCGGGTGCGTCTTTCATTTCACGCGCGCTGCACCGCCCTCGTGACGTCACACCCTGTTTCCACCACACTGGAGCTGATTCCGTCTAACGCTTCCGTCTGACTTGTTTCTGCGGACACTGACTTGTTTTGCTACTTTTTCTTGATGCGAGAAATGAAATTGAATTCATAAATCGCCCTTTTAGCCGCAGAGTGAAAACAGGGTTTGTGATTTTGCAGTGAAGTCAGAATTTTCCTAGCTGACTCGTCCCGGTTTTGCTCACTAAGTATTAGTTTACTGCCCCTACAGAGCCTTGCTTTATAAGAGATTCAATCACTTAATTTAATTTTTTGGGGAATTACTTTCTTTGACTTCATATCTCAAAATCTATAGCATAGCCACAGAATAGGTAATAGTAGTTTTTAGGGTTCCGTAGCCAAATTTGGCAAAAACGGAACCCTTATAGATTCGTCATGTCTGTCTGTCTGTCTGTCCGTCCGTATGTCACAGCCACTTTTTTCCGAAACTATAAGAACTATACTGTTGAAACTTGGTAAGTAGATGTATTCTGTGAACCGCATTAAGATTTTCACTCAAAAATAGAAAAAAAACAATAAATTTTGGGGGTCCCCATACTTACAACTGAAACTCAAAAATTTTTTTTTCATCAAACCCATACGTGTGGGGTATCTATGGATAGGTCTTCAAAAATGATATTGAGGTTTCTAATATCATTTTTTTCTAAACTGAATAGTTTGCGCGAGAGACACTTCCAAAGTGGTAAAATGTGTGTCCCCCCCCCGTAACTTCTAAAATAAGAGAATGATAAAACTAAAAAAAATATATGATGTACATTACCATGCAAACTTCCACCGAAAATTGGTTTGAACGAGATCTAGTAAGTAGTTTTTTTTAAATAATTTAAAACTTACTACAGGCTTGTACGGAACCCTCGGTGCGCGAGTCCGACTCGCACTTGGCCGGTTTTTTATACTGAGCCACTTGAAGTCTGGTGTCTCGCGGTCAGGATCTACGTTTAAACCTTCTTTTTTTATAGAACTAGATGATGCCCGCGACTTTTTTTTTTTTTTTTTTATCCAGTACAAGTTAGCCCTTGACTGCGATCTCACCTGATGGTAAGTGATGATGCAGTCTAAGATGGTAGCGGGCTAACCTGTTAGGGGCATGGCAGTTATATTAAACCCATACCCCTATTCGGTTTCTACACGGCATCGTACCGGAACACTAAATCGCTTGGCGGCACGTCTTTGCCGGTAGGGTGGTAACTAGCCACGGCCGAAGCCTCCCACCAGGCCAGACCAGAGAAAATTCAGAAATTATAAATTCCCAAATTGACCCTACCGGGGATCGAACCCGGGACCTCCGCACGTTAAGACAACAGCGCTACACACTGCGCCACGGAGGTCGTCAAAACTTCAAAACTTCGTCCGCTTGAATTGTGGTTTTTTAATTCCCGCAGGAACTCATCAATTTTCCGGGATAAAAAGTAGCCTATGTCCTTACCCGGGATTTAAACTCTCTCTGTACCAAATTTCATCAAAATCGGTTGAGCAGTTAAGCCGTGAAAGCGTAGCAGAAAGACAGATAGAAAGACCGACAGACAGACAAACACACTTTCGCATTTATAATATTAGTATGGATCATTGGTTATTACTGAACCCACTGATGACTTTTTGGAATGGGTGGAAGTGAAACTTGGCTAAGTTGACCGCTGTCCAACTCAAATGGTTCTCAGATTATCGGTTGCTTTTATTCGAACCTTGTTTTAACCGATGGCCTCTCGGATGCAGTGGCATTTTAAATGAGCTTTCAACTGCTCCTGTTCAATTTCCAGCAGATTTGACTTAGAAATAATATATTATAATATACAGATTGTTTGTAGTATCCCAAGCTAAGCTTAGCCTCGCGTGGCACCTGATTACGAATTTGGGATTAATTATTAAACTGCCATGTCCATACCAAGTTAGTCCAATTTCCCTGCAGACAATCTATAACTCTCCACCACCACTCTCCTATCTCCAGATCGTATATGTTTGTGACTGAGTTTAAATAAAAAGCAGCTTGCTACAGGCTTATTTATTTCCAAAACAAACAAATAGCTTTGAAACAAAATAATAACATTTCCAAGGCGCGTCGTCGTCGCGTCAACAAACCCTTATTTACATGCTGTCATGTCTCTGACGCGAGGAGGCTTGACCGAGGGCCCTTGCGGTGGAGTCCACTTCAGCTCGGGTGCTGTTGCACTTTGAACCTTATGTCAATGCCAATAAGCTCTATAAGCATGGCTGTAAACGTCTGTGATGTCGTGTGTCAAACTGCTTCACTAATCCGGTTAAGAAGCTCAAGATTTTGTTGCCATTTATTTTTCCAACTTGCGTGGAAATTAATAGTCACATCATTTTACGGAATGGTATTATTAGTCACTTGTCTTATGATTTTATCAAATAGCTACCATATTTTCAAGGCACTGGTTTCATTCTAATTTGGGTCGAAAATGTACCAGTTTTTTTTATTCCAGTGCAAGTTAGCCCTTGACTGCGAGATCACCTGATGGTAAGTGATGATGCAGTCTAAAATGGTAGCGGACTAACTTGTTAGGGGTACGGCAGTTATATTAAACTCATACCTTTATCGGTTTCTACACGGCATCGTACCGGAATGCTCAATAGCTTGGCGGTACCTACGTCTTTGCCGCTAGGGCATTAACTAGCCACGGCCAAAGCCTCCCACCAGACAAAAAAAAAGTTAAGAAGTATGTTCTATCTTATCACAACTCTCCGTACTAAACTAAGTCTACGTCATAACTTACACAAAGACACCAGTTGCGCACTAATAAACTAAAGTATAATAAAAGTATAATCGATAACAATCGATTGTAATCCAAGTCACGGGCATCGTCTACTACAGAAAAAAAAGTCTCTATCGTGTACAATATCAAAGATATCTGAATAAAAATAAAAATCTCAATGAAGTAAGTGGAAATCATGTAATAAAATCTTTAAAAGTATTCTGAAGGTTCATTGTAGTCTTTCAATTCCGCGTTCTGTAAACTCTCAAGAGGATCCGGTTCCGCTTTACCGAACAATTTTGTGAACCATTAATCTTAATCTCGCTAACGTCTTAATTGAACTCTATTCATATTCAGTTAAGGTTGTTTTTCTTTTGAATGAATGCTGTAGGGCGCACCTTCTTAAGACTAGTTTGAATATTTCTGACGAATATTTTCATTCTTATCGCAAAATGCAGGTTAGTGATATTATAGAATGGATATACCTACGTTTCTATCCAGTTTCTATACAATAAATAATTTAATATTTTTAGCTTAGGTAAGTATATTATTAAATTTTAAAGATTGCATTAGTCATCTTCTAATTCATTAACCGATTTCGTCGAAAAGTGGAAAAGGGACAGGCTGCATCCTGGGGACGAATGTGGACTATATTACTTATATGAATCCAAGCGGACGAATTCGCGGGCATCGTTCAGTATAAAATAAGAAACTGTTTGACTGACAGATTAACATTCTGAGTTGAGTTATTGTACTCCAGCAGGCCAGGTGGGAGTTTTTTTTCGTATTCGATTGACCACGACTTCCTCATCACTTGGAGACTCTCTCATTTTCCGAAATAAAACGTAGCCTTTGTCACTCTCTATGTCTTTAATTATATACATGCAAAAAAAACCGCCAATCCGTTCCTCCTCTACGGCGTAATTAAAGGGCAAACAAAGTCAGTCTTCACATCATACTAATATTGTAAATGCGAAAGTGTGTTTGTTTGTCCTGCAATCACGGGACCACTCAAATCGGGATCGACTCAACGGGAGTCAAAAAAACTTATGCCACGCGGACGAAGTCGCGGGCATCAGCTAGTTTATAGATGGACAAAGATTTTGTTTTCCCCTCGAACTAAGACAGAACTTTGTACGAGGCAACCCGAACATGTATTATGAAAACAGCACAGTTAGTAAGTACAAAGGGAGGGGTTTTTAGCGTCGACCTTTCGTGTTTCCGGGCGCCGCTTGACCTTTTAGTTAACGACAGGTAGCTATCGCACTGCCTTTGTTATTACCTGACCACTTGGTACCTTTGCTGATCTTAGTTTTAGGCCAAAGTCACGAGTGACTAACGAGTATTTATAATCGCGTAACTTGTAGCATCAAACTATGTTTTCCTGGTGAAATTAAAGTGAAAATATACTTATGTTATAGTGAAAATTTCGTTTTTTAAATCCTTGCAGAACTATATGTTTTTCCGAGATAGAAACCAGTCCCTGTATATTATTATCGCACTTCGGATTCTAACGAAATAGATGAAAAAAATCACGTTGATCCGCTGGTCTCTTGTTGCTCTGTTTGGGCGTGATTGCAGGACAAACCGACAGACAAACATACTCTCGCATTTATAACTTTACATACAGAAGTATGGATGGGAACTGAGAAGTATTTAACTAGCAGACATTATTGTAGAATGCTTAGTTAAAACCAAATGAAAAAGTTGCAGTTGATAATTCTGATAATACTGATCTGAATAAAAAGTCTGACTTAAGTCAAAAGAAAGTTGTTATTTATCAAAGCAGGCAAACAAAGTACATAAGCCTTTTGATACAAAGTTGTTAAATTTAATTAATTAACGTTTCTGAATTTACAAGTTTAATAACATAAGTACAACGTACAAGTAATACTTATATTTATAAGTTAAAACTTTTAGCGTTTTCGAAGAAAAGCTTATTTATTGTATCTAAATTTCCGAAAATTTTTTGAACGGCAATTACAACGTATGAAACCATTTATTTTGTACAGGAGCAGATGGTGTGGCTCGACCGTAATAATAGGATGATCATCCACCGAGCGGGTGTTGTGCTCGGGGACCACTGGGCCGACCGTTCATCTTTGGATGTCGTAGGTATATATAGCGTAATTCAGTGAAAACTTCGTAAGCGTGAGTTGGGCTCTTCGTGTTCGCGTCCATCGTACTAGTAATGCCATCTATTGGATTATATGCTGACTGCGAAGACCGCCACAATTTCGACACGGTACATATAAGTGTATAAAGAGCACGCTCGCTCGTCATCGACCAACCGGCTCAAACTGAGATCTGCTGGTCTTCTCGCAGAATAAGAAAGGTTAAGGCCATAGTCCATAACGCTTATCACCTATTTATACTATAATTAGGTGGAATTTATATCCCTATTTGTTTTTTTATCCCCTACAAGTTAGCCCTTGATTGCAATCTCACCTGATGGTAAGTGCTGATGCAGTCTAAGATGGTAGTGGGCTAACTTGTTAGGAGTATAGCAGTTATTTTAAACCAGCCACGGTCGGAGCCTTCCACCAGCAAATAATAATATTAAAGCACTTTATTGTCATATTTCTTTGGTATTGAATGGTATTTTAATAATACAAAACTTTACGTCAGTGCCCGACCTTTAGGAAATAAAATATTTCATATCTCGATAGAGCTTTATACTCGTTTGAGATTGTCATAGTGCCCTCAAAGAGCGACTCCGGACTGGTTTTACAACTTGAAATAAATATTGTGCTCCTATCTCCAGAGAGATTAGCCATCGCCGGAGATAAGTGTGCGCAAACACAGGTGCACTCTCTGTTCCTTTACTCTTAAAACCCGATGGGACGGAAAATCCGAGACGACCGGAGAGAGATCAGGCGTAGGACCGATGGCTTAACGTGCTCTCCGAGGCACGGGGGTAAAACACCGCCAACTTCCTAACTCCTAAGTGGCAATTTCTTGCCAGAAAAATCCAATACTTGTTATGGCCCGACCCGGGACTCAAACCCGGGACCTCGTCGGCCGCAGTCGAGCATGCTAACCACTAGACTAACGAAGCAATTAAATAAATAATAATAATCATACTAATATTATAAATGCGAAAGTGTGTTTGTTTGTTGGTTTATTGGTTTGTTGGTTTGACCTTCAATCACGCCGCAACAGAGCAAGGGATCGGCCTGATTTTTGGCATGGGTATAGTTGAGAACCTGGAGAGTGACATAGGCTACTTTTTATCCCGGAAAATTAAGGAGTTCCCGACGGAATCAAAAAAACTTAAACCACGCGGACGAAGTCGCGGGCATCAGCTAGTATACTATGAATTATTCCTTTACCTGGTTTTAAATAAAGTTTGATTTATTTGAAGCCAAGAATTTAAGAAGCCAAAAACTGCAGCCATACATACCTATACTCGCAACAGGTTAGTCCGCTACCGTCTTAGACTGAATCATCACTTACCATCAGGTGAGATTGCAATCAAGGGCTTACCTCCAGTGGCGTAAAGGAACAAAAAAATCCATATCCATACTAATATTATAAATGCGAAAGTGTGTCTGTCTGTCTATTTGCTACGCTTTCCCGGCCCATCCTTTCAACCGATTTTGCTGTAGGTTATATCCCGGGGAAGGACATAGGCTATTTTTATCCCGGAAAATTAAGGAGTTCCCGCGGGAATCAAAAAGCCCTAATCCACGCGGACGAAGTCGCAGGCATCATCTAGCATGAAATACTAACACAAAGTTGGTATTTTTTAATTTCCTTTCAAAATAGTACCGCTTTAGTACCTAAGTTAGTTAATTATCGTAACAAGCATTTTACGATCCTAGAGATAGGCACCACAAAGCCCTCAAATATTATGAAGTTGGAAGTGGTCTAGCAAGTTGTGAAGTAAGTTTTTGAAGTCTATAACTTATAACGAGCACCCATGTCTGGAACTTTCGCTGTATTATTACCTATTTTGCTAAAATTATATTTTTTTAAATAAACCTTTGTTTATGACGATCATAATAAACAAATAGTCTCAGCTCCTTTTAATTAAATAAGTTTTTAATGAAATAAGTGTTAAATTGGACTTTACTTATAGGAAAGGGTAGTAGTAGTAGGGTAGGTATAGGTAGTAGTAGGGTAGGTATAGGTAAGGGTAGGTAGGGTAGGTACCGCATTGGCGGTTCCTCTAGTGCTGCAAATGTTCATGGGCGGCGGTAATTACTTACCATCAGGTGACCCGCCTGCTCGTTTGCTCGCTATATATTATAAAAAAAAAAAAAAAGGTTCGTCAGAACTTTGAAGTACTTATATATAAAACTAGCTGATGCCCGCGACTTCGTCCGCGTGGTTTAAGTTTTTTTGATTTCCGCGGGAACTTCTTAATTTTTCGGGATAAAAAGTAGCCTATGTCACTCTCCAGGTCCTTACCTATACTCATGCCAAATCACGTCGATCCGTTGCTCCGTTGCGGCATGATTGAAGGACAAATCAACAACCAACAAACCAACACATTTATAATATTATTAGTGTGAGATGATTGAAAATATACTAAGAATTGTTCAGAATTTTAAAGAAATTTTTGGGTTAATTATTATTTTTTATTAAACGATATTAAGTATATGATTATTTTGTCTAAACAAGTAAATCACAGAAATATGTTAAAAACCATGTAAAGTGTATTAATTTGTATTGAAATGGGATTTTTATTAATGCCGGGAAAGACATTCTTATCATCAATATTTATGAAGTCTATAACCAGATCTCAGCAACACTATTATAGCGATATTTGTACATTGCAGCAGTCACCAAATTCCTCTGTAGTCTGATCGGAATACACTGGCTATGCGTAAGTAAACGGTAAGTAATTTGCACGTTGTTCGAGCGCCGCGCCGCGCCGGTACTACGGCTTGTGGTGACGATAAATTACCCGATTGGGCTCGGCTTACCCTGACCCCACTGGACCTAACGCTCTCACCCCCCAACAATACGATCTGTTTACTTACCCGTTGTCCTAAGTGAGCGATAGAAGCGACGCGACGAGATACGACGCCATAGAAAATGACAAACAAGTCTACGCTACAACGTAGCCCACGTGTAAGTTCAGCTACTGTTTGATACGCTCGCGTCGCATCGTATCGAGTCGCGGTGTTGCGTTTGTCGTAAACGTACGACAACGGGTTCTGAAACCATTGTGATGGGCTTTGGAAGTTCGGCCGTGGCTCGTTACCATCCAACCGACGGAGACGTGCCACCAAGCGGTTGAGCGTTGGGCTACGATAAACCGATCAGGAAGAGTTTAATATAACCCATATCCCTAACAGGTTAGCCCGCTACCATCTTAGGCCTGCATTAATAAACCAACATCAGCTAAGAACAGGCGTTTAAGTTTGGGTCAATCTATGCTTAAGACCGATCGCAAGCATAGATTGACCGATTCTTGAGAACGTTTTCTTTGTTGACTGCATCATATCTTACCACCACGTGAAATGGCTGTCAACTTGTCGATAAATAAAAACATTTTACTGTCAACAAAGCCACCATTTGGCCGAAATTAATATAGCTTTGATATTTTACATCGTCGTTGTCGTCTCAACCTATAGACGTCTACTGCTGGACTGCTGTCTCCTGCATGGATCGCCACAGAGCACGGTCTTGTGCCGCTTGTTTCCAGCGACTCCCAGCCGTCCGTCGAGATCGTCCGTCCACCTAGTAGGGGGTCGTCCAACGCTGCGCTTTCAAGCACTTTGGGACCCCAACGCCTATCGGTTCTAAGAACTATGTGCCCCGCCCATTGCCACTTGAGCTTGGCGACTATTCGAGTTATGTCGGTTACTCTGGTTCGCCTACGGATCTCCTCATTGCTGATTTGATCACGTAGGGATACTCCAATAGGAGTATTAAAGAGTTTCGGGGTTCACAAGGAGACATGCACGATGTTGTAAACCTCTTAGTTTGTACACTGAGGGATGTGTTTCAGATGAGCGCTAAACGAGCTACGAGCTAGCGTGTGGAGGCGCCGCGGCGTGTAGCAGCTATTTGTCCGTCAGATTACGAGCTTTTCAGAGCTATTACCAGCTATTTGCGCTATTTGGGCCGGAGCAACACTAAGCTCGCTGCAAAAGCGCGCAAATTGTTTCATAATACTGACTAATCTATTCAATTTGTTCTCCGTCGCTGACTGGTACGAGTATTAAATTTTTGGTTAAATTACAATATTTTATTGGTTCAATAGCACACCCTCAAAGGATTTGTTCATGGGGAATTCCTGACAATCTATACTTTAATATTATAAATGCGAAAGTTTGGATGGATGTATGAATGGATGGGTGGATGTTTGTTACTCAATCATGCAACGGCTGAATGGATCTGGATGAAATTTGGCACAGAAATAGATTATAGTCTGGAATAGCACAAAGGCTACCAGTTTTTCGGTTCCCGCGGGAACCAAAAAACCTCAATTCACGCGAACAAAGTCGCGGTCGTCAGCTAGTACTTATATATACATAGAAGACTATATTGTTATACAGGAAACATACAGGCAAGATCTCAGTTCAGTCAGCCAGTATGTATGATATATTATATATCAGTTTGTGTATTTTTGTGTGCAACTAAGAACACACATTTTAGCTTACAAGCCTCGCTTTTAGCAACTAGTTTATTTTTAGGGTTCCGTACCCAAAGGGTAAAAACGGGACCCTATTACTAAGACTCCGCTGTCTGTCTGTCTCCAGGCCGTATCTCATAAACCGTGATAGCTAGAAAGCTGAAATTTTCACAAATGATGTATTTCCGTTGCCGCTATAACAACAAATACTAAAAATTAAAAAAATATATATATTAAGGGGGGTCCCCATACAATAAACGTGTTTTTTTCGTATTTTTTTGCTCAATATTAAAAACGGTAACAGGTAGACGGTTCAAATTTTCACAGAATATTAACTTGTATATTACCTTTCAAAATAAATAATTAAATATCAATAAAGTAAATATTAAAGGGGGGCTCCCATACAACAAACGTAATTTTTATTTTTAATACGTCATAAATCGTAAAACTTACTACAGGTTTGTACGGAACCCTCGGTGCGCGAGTCCGACTCGCACTTGGCCGGTTTTTTTATAAAAAGGCACGTGCTTACCCGCGGTGTATATTGAAAAGTAAGTCTATCTTCAAAGCACATCATAAAACTTTCCGAATCAATAACCAGCAGCCTGCATTTCGCGATATCATTTTTTCGCATTCCGCATCGAACCCTTATTATTTATTCCTTTAAAATATTCATACTGGTCTCAGAGGGCAACCCGCTTTACAAGTCCACCATAAATAAAATATTGCCACCCAATCGTCCAATGTTAATATGAACTTTATACTCATAAATATTAAATTTAAATTGCATTGCGGTCGGGGGAAAGATGACGAGAATTAAAGAGATGTACCTACGAGCGTATAGCAGGCAAAAGCTTCGATACGATTGAAATGTGAAGTTTTTTAGAGCCCCGAGTGGCATCGGTGGAATTGAAAAATCACAATGAATCGGTGGTGCGGGGTGCGGGGTGGGACAGGGGGGAGGGGGGAGGGGGCGGATATTGCTCTTTCTGATTACGATAAGTTTCGCAATATCACCTGTGATGTAGAGATAAGCCTTTTGAAGACAAGACACCGTGTGTGAAATATGACGATACTTCGCTTTAACGTAGATATATTTAATTAATGTATCCAAAAGCGGATTGGCAGCAATCCGCTTTTGGCCAGCCTGGTGGACTATGGCCTTAACCTTATGATTCTGCGACGAGACTCGTTCTATAAATAAATCTAGAAATAACACATAGGCATGGTGGGAGGCTTCGGCCGTGGCTAGTTACCACCCTACCGGCAAAGAGGTGCCGCCAAGCGATTTAGCGTTCCGGTACGATGTCGTGTAGAAACCGACTAGATGCATGGGTTTAATATAACTGCCATACTCCTAACAAGTTAGCCCGCTACCATCTTAGACTGCATCGTCACTTACCAGATGAGATCGCAGTCAAGGGCTAACTTGTAGTGGAATAAAAAAATATATAAGGCACTTATAACTAAAGAAAATCATCACTTACCATCAGGTGAGATCGCAGTCAAGGGCTAACTTGTATAGTGGAATAAAAATAAATAAATATAAAGCACTAATAACTAAAGAAAACATCTTATAATCAGCTTACAAGTAAAAGATACTCCTAACAATAGACCGGCAGTCCCTGACGCTAACAATGTGAAGGCGCGACAAGGAGCGACAAAGGGCGTTTCTTCATTGGACGGCCCGGCCCGGCACCGGCACCGACACCGACAGTATTCAACGACACGACACCGGCACCTACATTCTTCATTGACCGACACCGACACCGACAAGCTGCGAACCGCGTGAGCCAAGAGCGATGGCAGCGTATAACAAATTGACGACCTCCGTGGCGCAGTGTGTAGCGCTGTTGTCTCAACGTGCGGAGGTCCTGGGTTCGATCCCCGGTAGGGTCAATTTGGGAATTTATAATTTCTGAATTTTCTCTGGTTTGGCCTGGTGGGTGGCTTTGGCCGTGGCAAGTTACCACCCTACCGGCAAAGACGTGCCGTCAAGCGATTTAGCGTTCCGGTACGATGCCGTGTAGAAACCGAATAGGGGTATGGCCATGGGTTTTAATATAACTGCCATGCCCTAACAAGTTAGCCCGCTACCATCTTAGACTGCATCGTCACTTACCATCAGGTGAGATCGCAGTCAAGGGCTAAATTGTAGTGAATAAGAAAAGTAAAATTATGTTTGAGACGCAAAAAAAAAACTATCAGTAAACGAAGTAAGATATTTAGACGGCGTGTATTACAATTTATTTCAAAAACTAACCAATAACCCGGATAAGTTTTTCCGTATGAGTAAAGACAGCTTTGATTATTTACTAACTAGCTGATGCCCGCGACTTCGTCCGCGTGGATCGAGGTTTTTCGTTTCCCGCGGGAACTCCTCAATTTTCCGGGATAAAAAGTAGCCTATGTGTTATTCCAGACTATAATCTATCTCTGTGCCAAATTTCATCCAGATCCGTTCAGCCGTTGGGGCGTGATTGAGTAACAAACATACATCCATACATCCAAACTTTCGCATTTATAATATTTATATTTGATGAACTTAATCGAAAAAATAAAAATGCAAATGAATTGTATACTAGAGCGACGGGGGCGCGGGGCGGGGTCACTGATCACGCCACTCGCACGCCCACATGGACGTTTGTATGCGTACACAACACATGCGCAACGGTGCCGGCCCGATACCAGCGGGAGACTTGCTGCCGACGACATGCCGGCGCCGGCGCCGACATGTCGGTGCCGGGCCGGCCCAGTGAGACAGCGTGCCTTACAACTTCATACAATTATGCGTCCACTAATGTCGGTGTCGGTGCCGGGCCGGGGCCGGGCCGTGCAATGAAGAAGCGCCCAAAGAGCGTCAAAGAATCCGGCGCACCGTGGCAGCAGCGACAGCAATTAGCGGCGCGGATCAAACGCTCTCGAACACGAGCGCTAACGAGACAACTTCCACATGTCACTTACATGGACGGGCTCAGGAAGTGCTCACTGTCTGTTGCTTATTGTTTTGCGTCGATGTACTATGTACAACTCTTTAAGACTTTCCTCCTACTTGCTCGGATATAATTGCTTCATTAGGTATTATAGAAACAATACGTACATTGGCTATTTTTCAGGCCTCTCACATTCAAGTAGGAATAGTACATTGTTCACCGAGGGGAGAAAGTGACCGATTACTATCGAGGGTGTAGTTTGAGGCCCGAGGCGTAGCCGAAGGGCCGCAATACACGCGAGGTAGGAATCATACTTTCTACCGAGTGATACATAGTGCTTTATACTACACCTGCGAGGAAAATAAGCGATAATTAGTGATTAAACGAAGTTACAGAGTGAAGTTCTATCATAAATCATAATTATATGAGTCGCTTCATTCGAAGCTTCACTATCACAACTAGGCCACATTTTGAGGATTATTGCAATATAGGTAGATTTCGATATCGACAATCAACATCGATATCGACAATCGACTCGATACCGACAATGGACAAAGATAACGACCATCGACATCGATATCGTCAATCGATATGAGTATCAACATCGATATCAACAATCGACATCGATATCGACAAACGACATCGACAATCGACATCGATATCGACAAACGACATCGACAATTGACATCGATATCGACCATCAAAATCGGCATCGATATCGATATCGACAATCGACATCGATGTCGACAATCGACATTTACCATATTTGACTTTTCTATGTCAAATATGGTGAAGCTGCTTCTAATATTATATCCTTCGTAAGACAAATTCCCAACGTCCGGATACCATATTTACTCAAAATTAAAAAAAAACAGCGCGTTAGAAATGGATTTTCATACATTTTTTCCTCCCGCATATTTGGTCTGTAGCAATGACGTACTTTCTACCTCGTTTTGACAAAAGCAAGAGGGTACTTTCCGAGCGGGTGTAGTATGAACCATATATTTGCCCCTACAGCACAAGGTTTTTGCGTGAAGTAAGATGAGTCAACGCCATCTATCAGCAAAAAAAGCACTCTACACAACTAGTCAAATCAGCAACTTTTTTTTCAAACGTCAAAACGCGTGCTTAGTATGGATTTTGATTGAAATTTAAGTTGTGACGTCATCAAAGTTCGACGCACTTTTTTTACTTTAATCGATAGTTACAAATGGTTATTCAAAATAAAACTATCAGGGGACGTGGATATTACGACTTTTGGGAGATCCTTTATTTAATAATCACTAAAAAATACCCAATTAGTAGTCAAATACCCAATTCACGGCCTCGTTTACTTAAAAAGGGCTCGGCTCCCTCGTCCTTCCAATATTACTCATCCGTGAATTGCTTTATTTCCAGCCTGCTATTTCTTATTGGTTTCTAGAACCATCAAGTTTTGTGGACTTACCAGGCGCTGTAATGAGCACTGTGCTCTAATAAGTAGAAAGTGGTCTTGGTTTTGGGATAGAAGAATTCCCACTTACTTATTACTTTTGATTGCGAAAGTGCTTGTTTGTTGCTTTGTCCTTCAATCACGCCGCAACGAAGCAAACTTTTGGCATGGGTATTGCTGGATGGCGTTTTTGCTCGATGTTTCTGATACGAACCGCTAGGGTGTGGAATACCCTCCCAGCGCACATATTTCCTGCCACATATAACTGTACCTTCGAGGCAAGAGTGAATAAGCATCTTCTAGGCAAGCGCGTTCCAACCTAGACCCAATCATTGCTTTGTACAAAGCATGATTGTGGTCAAGCGCAAGCCTATCACGCAATAAAAAAAACCGGCCAAGTGCGAGTCGGACTCGCGCACCGAGGGTTCCGTACAAACCTGTAGTAAGTTTTACGATTTATGACGTATTAAAAACAAGACGAAATGAACCGCAAAACTAACTTTGTTTGTAGAGGTTTATTGTTAATATCAAAAAATTACGTTTGTTGTATGGGAGCCCCCCTTTAATATTTACTTTATTGATATTTAATTATTTATTTTGAAAGGTAATATACAAGTTAATATTCTGTGAAAATTTGAACCGTCTACCTGTTACCGTTTTTAATATTGAGCAAAAAAATACGAAAAAAATATGTTTATTTTATGGGGATCCCCCTTAATATATATATTTTTTTTAATTTTTAGTATTTGTTGTTATAGCGGCAACGGAAATACATCATTTGTGAAAATTTCAGCTTTCTAGCTATCACGGTTTATGAGATACAGCCTGGAGACAGACAGACAGACAGACAGACAGACAGACAGACAGACAGACAGACAGACAGACAGACAGACAGACAGACAGACAGACAGACAGCGGAGTCTTAGTAATAGGGTCCCGTTTTTACCCTTTGGGTACGGAACCCTAAAAATGAGTATAGTTGAGGACTTGGATACTCTACTTTTTATCCCGGAAAATAAAGGAGAGGAGAATGAGTCTATGCGCTAAGTAATGTGTCTGCTGGTGGCATAGTTCTGCGTCGCATTAATAGCGTGGTCACAGCGCGCGCTTCCGGATCCGGCTCCCGGCCTTACGGAGCTGTTTATTACTTACGAACATTAATTGTATGCTGCTGACCGGAACCGGAACCGGAGCCGGCCACGCTGCATTCATTTTATACGACACTAGCTGATGCCCGCGACTTCGTTCGCGTGGTTTAAGTTTTCTGTTACTCCCTCGGGACTCCTTAATTTTCCAAGATAAAAAGTAGCATAAGTCACTCCCCAGGTCCCATGCCAAAAATCACGTCGTTCTGTTGTTCCATTGCGGCGTGATTGAAGGACAACCCAACAAACCAATAAACCAACAAACAAATACACTTTCGCATTTATAATATTAGTATGATACAGTAAACATTGTGCGCGAAATGTGTTTATTTTTTTAAATTTTTTCAAAAAGTCAAATGAAAAGGTAAATATTTTAAAAGATACTTACTTGGTATAGACTTTGTTGGTAATGTCTAAATACAAATCTCTTCTTTAAAAAATTTGAATATCATAATCGCCACGCTCAACTTCCCAAGTGCGAGGGATATTTCCTCGAGAACCTTATTAGGGAGGCTTTGCTTAAGGAAATATGTAAAACAAAACAAGGGGAGGTCTCGACGGGGGCGGGGGAGGGGCGGGGGAGGTACAGCGCCGCGTTTGAAGATCCGCTTTAGTAATTTCACTCCTTGTGAGTGTTCTCGTGTCCGTAAATGAAATCCTGGACAAGAAAACACTACACTTTTTAAGGTTGTTTGCAGACACGAGTAGTCTGACTCCTTTTGATTGTGCTTTTTATTCTAATTCAAACTTACTTTCTAATTTTATAAAATACGAAGTGTCGGTACCTACCCAGTAAAATTCTGCACGCTATTGGACACATGGGAAATATTTTTAAATTTTTGGATTTTTTTTTAAATTTTTAACCATTCAAAAGTTAAAAAAAGGCTGCACTGCAGTATATTACAAGGTTCGAAACCGGGTCACCTTCTCATAGAGAACATTTGAGTATATAAGGCCTACATAATATAAGCTGTGAGTAATAAATGCACAACAAAAGCTAAATCAGAAATTAATTTACTGAAATTATTCGCAATCATACCTCGACGAGAGCGTCACGCCGCTGCCTTTTGGAGTGCAGTAGCGCTCTTTGTGCAAAGGATTTCAGCTCATATTACGTTGGATTATAGCTCATATTTATATGCAAATTGATTGTTAAGTAATGCTCGATAACGAGGTATGTTTGTGTATGTAATATGTGGTGTTAGCGACCAACCGCCTTCTTAACTGAGCCGAATATATTTAAAACTGGAAAATTACTGGAAGCACCATCGTGCTTTCAGTAATTGGTTCAGAGGTTGTTATCCGGAGAAATATAAAGGCTAATTTTCATCAGGCAAAATGGAGAAGTTCCTGAGGGAATAAAACGAACTTATAGTCCCACAAACTTATCTGACTCGGTGGTCAAAATTGGAACTAATTATATGTCTGTCTCAACGACCTCAATTTGCATAGACGAGCCTTGTCAAACAAAGAATGTGGACTGATTTTACTAACGCCATCTAGTCTGAAAAGCGGGACAGCGCTATGGCGGGGACAAGGACAGGTTTATACAGGTGAGGGGCATGCCCTACAAGTTGGACGCCCAACTTTTTTTTTATGAAAGGGCCTATCTAGATCTACACCTACATAATATATATCGATGGAATGTTTAGTCTTTGTTTTTATTTTAGTTTTAATAGAAATAGGACTGATTCTGTAGTGCAAAATCTCTAAACAAAACTTAAATGACAACATTAAAAATATTACTAAGTCTTTCATAATACTTCATGTGGAAAGGGACAGCACTAAATTTTAAGCTGTCATTTTAGTTTAGTTTAGAGATTGTGTTACATAGGATTGGCCACAATAGCGACGCTGCTACCAGGTTCTAGATGATGCCCGCGACTTCGTCCGCGTTGATTACGTTTTTTTGATTCCCGGGGGAACTTCTTAATTTTCCGAGATAAAAAGCCTATGTCCTTCCCCGGGATGCAATCTATCTCTATACTAAATTTTATAGAAATCGGTTGAATAGATGGGCCGTGAAAGCGTAGCAGACAGACAGACAGACAGACAGACGGATAGACAGACAGACACACTTTTGCATTTATAATATTAAGTATGGATTTTTGTGGTACTATAATCCGCGCGGACGGGCTTCATTTAGTTAATTTGAAGCTTCTAGTGTTCTAGTTAGTATTCTAGTGCTCTGTCCGAGTACTGTTAATGTAGAGCGGGAATCAAAAGCTGCCTACAAGCTAACCGGAGCGTTGGATCCGCGCGGGATTACCCAAAGTCGGCTAATTTATTGTCACCGCAAGCTCCGGGGCTAATGCCGGCCGGTTGTGCCGAACAATGTGGAAATTAGTTACCGATTAGTTACCATTTACTTTACTAACATCCTGTTTGGTTCTAGGATTTAGGATTTTAATTAGTATAAATCATTGCAAAATTCAACGCTTACATGACAATAAATGAATTATGAATTACATGGTACATGGATTAGCATTTATTTATTTATTTACTATTTGAAATTATTGAGTTCCCGGAACTCTTTAATTTCTCTAGATAAAATGTAAATTATTTCCTTTCCGGGATGCCACCTTTGTACCAAATTTCATCAAAATGCTTCGGTTGAAAAGATGGTCGATAAAAGAGTAGCAGACAGACAAACTTTCGCGTTATAATGTTAGATTTATTATTTATGGATTTTGTGTTTGTGTGTGAAAATTATAAAACAAAATAATTAAAAAGTTATAAAAATATTTTAAGAAAGTTTTATGAAAACAAGGAAAAATTCAAATGGTTCAATCAGAATGAGTAATGTAAAAGATTTGGAAGTAATGAAATAATTTGCACGCCACCATTCTGCAATGCTGCGAATAGCAGCAATTTGAGAAACAAATGGATGCTAAAATAAAGGATGTAATATGAAATTTTGTTAGTTACAGTTTTAATCTAAGAGGTTTAAGTGCGACGGAAAAAACATCAGCAATAATGAATTGTTTTATGTAAAACAGTAGAGAGAAAAGTTACGCTCAGCCCAAATTCCTGGACCTATTTTTATTTAATTTAATTTATTTATAAGCGTTGCAAAACCAACAGCGTTGAAAACTAATTATAACTTGACATTAAATAAGGCCATAAACGATTACAGAATAAAAATATGAAAAATATTTTAACAGAGTAGATAAGTGCACTTGTAAAAATATATATATATATTTTAATAAAGAATAGGGTTGCGCTTGACAACAAAAATGCTAAACACAAAGCAATGATGAGGTCTAGGTTGGAGCGCGCTCGCCTAGAAGATGCCTATTCACTCTTGCCTTGAAGGTACTAGAGTTATACGTGGCAGGGAATATGCGCTGGAAGGGCAATCCACATCCTGGCCCTTCGCATCAGAAACGTAAGGCAGAACCATTTCATTCTAGAAAACTGGACGTCAACCACTTATGGATTTCATACCTTGGACCTATTTTGCTGGTTCTTCTCGATATTGGACTTTCGAAGAACTTCCGAACCAGTAACTTGAAATTTTGTGTTTCACAATGGTTTCACAAAGTGCATTTGTTTTACTTAGTTTAATTGAATTTGAAATCTTTTGACTTTAACCAAAGAATATTTATGTCAATTTTTCAGTCTAATTGAAAGCTGTACATTATCTACAGAGGTGTAAAAGCGTAGCAGACAGACAAGACACACTTTCGTATTTATAATATTAGTATGTATAAAGTCACAGAAAGTTTACCATTATTGGTGGTTGTTTTTTTCTTTTATCCTTTCTTAGCGAAATTATTCTTTCTAATTAAGGACTTTTTCACCCTTTAGTCATACATGTATTCAATTTGCTCCATGCAATAATTTTTAAAGTCTGTGTCTTAAACAAAAAATGTTTGTGACAACTGACAATGACAGCTGTCAGAATTCTACCGAATTAAAAATCAGACTTCTTAGAACCTCCCAGCTATCGCCTTTAAAGCCTGTCTCCTCCATTCCACGCGTCATTGGCGAGGTATATTGTACCCACAGAACACATAATACATTTCTTATGTGTTCTGTGATTGTACCCATTTAGTACAAACGCAAGGGTTTTTGTCCCGATCAGGGTTTTTGTTACACCGTAACAAATATTGTAAATTGTTATAGGTATATGTGTATTTGTTCTTAAATAATTTTTTTTAAAAATAAGCCATAAAAAATTGAATTGATAAATCAGTCCTTAGATTAATAAATGGGCAGTAATATGGCCGGCGGTGACCAGCGGCGGTGAATTGAATTAGAACTATTGATTGTCCGCCGCCACGTGTCCGCAGACGACGCGGACACGGAAGAGGCGGACCGGCCGGATGCTGCGAGCGTTGCTACTAATTTAATTACATTACATTCTAGATTATTCCCCGTCGCTGATTACGCTCCTGTGGCATTTACTGTTCACATTCCTAGCGAATTCTGATTATTGTTATTAGATGGTAATCACTATCTATTATTATCAACAACCTCAATTTACATAGACGGGCCCTGTCAAACAAAGAATGTGGACCTATTTTACTAACGCCATCTAGACTGAAAAGCGGGACAGCGCTATGGCGGGGACAAGGACAGGCGTATACAGGTGTGGAGCGCGCTCTACAGGTCGGACGCCCAATTTTTTTCTATGAAAGGGCCCATCTAGTACCTACACATACATCGATGATGATGATGATCACATATTATTGTATGCGACAGTTGTCTGTCCTTTCATCACGTTGCGACGAACAACGGAAAGATGAAATATTTGGCATGGATATAGACCGCTACTTTTTATCCCGAAAAACTAAAATTTCCACGAGATTTTCAAACCCAAGTCCACGTTAACGTCACAAGCATTATCAAGCTCTCTCTCTCTCTTTGCGTCGTAATCCTCATTACTGCAGGTCGTGACCCCTTTCCGTATAATGGTAGGAGTTTTTTTGGGATAATTATGCGGTGGGTTCCCACGTCCTTCCTTCCTTCCTGACGACCTCCGTGGCGCAGTGTGTAGCGCTGTTGTCTTAACGTGCGGAGGTCCCAGGTTCGATCTCCGGCAGGGTCAATTTGGGAATTTATAATTTCTGAATTTTCCCTGGTCTGGCCTGGTGGCAGGCTTCGGCCGTGGCTTGTTACCACCCTACTGGCAAAGACGTGCTGCCAAACGATTTAGCGTTCCGGTACGATGCCGTGTAGAAACCGAATAGGGTATGGGTTTATTATAACTGCCATAACCCTAACAGGTTAGCCCGCTACCATCTTAGACTGCATCATCACTTACCATCAGGTGAGATCGCAGTCAAGGGCTAACTTGTAGTGGATAAAAAAAAATGTTGCGACTTGATTGAAGGACCAACCGACAAACCAAGAACACACTTGGACATGTATGAATATCAGTATGATTTCGTACAGCGCGGCGCTCAGGGCGATTCGCGAGTTCTGATAATTGAGGCGATGCCGTGCTTTCGTTTCATTATCAGAAACAACAAAATACTCGTTTGTACAGGCGGTAGTATCTCAGTGGTTCCCAACGATGGATTTATTGAAACGAAACATCAACGAAATTGCTGTGCAATTGATTAACAATGCAGTAAAAATATGTTTTGGTTTAATTTTTTTAAGCTTGACATATTATTATTACAAGATAGCTGTGTACAGAAAGAAGATTTCTATTGTAGTTATTTATGTGCAAACAAATCCATTTTCATTAGGTAAATAATTAAATTTGTACCTATACCTACTTGTATGTTAAAATTAAAAAGGTTATACAGGTGTTTTTGTATAGTCTATTAATTAATGTACCTACCTACCACTGATGCAGAATGCCCAATATCCAATCATCTTAATAATCCGTAAAGATATTTGGAAAGTATGTCCTAACTTTGTTTTTGCAGACTTTACTTAAAGTTAAAGTTTAAGTTTTTTTTTTATGCCACTACAAGTTAGTCCTTGACTGCAATCTCATTTGATGGTAAGTGATGATGCAGTCTAAGATGGTAGCGGGCTAACCTGTTAGGGGCATGTCAGTTATATTAAATCCATAATTCGGTTTCTACACAGCATCGTAACGCTAAATCGCTTGGCGGTACGCCTTTTCCAGTAACTAGCCACGGCCAAAGCCTTCCACCAGACCCGACCAGAGAAAATTCAGATATTATAAATTCCCAAATTGACCCTGCCGGGGATCGCACCCGGGACCTCCACACGTTAAGACAACAGCACTACACACTGCGCCACGGAGGTCGTCTTGTCCGTTCCTTATAGCGTGTTTTCGTCTTTATAAGTGAAATCGAAAACGAAACGTCGACTGCCTCGTTGGTCTAGCGGTTAGCATAGTCGACTGCGGATCACGAGGTTCTAGGTTCGATTCCCGGTTGGGCATAAAAATTGTTAGGTACTGGGTTTTACAGTTAAGAAATTCTCAGTGCCAGCCCGGAGTTGGAAGTTGGCGGTGTTTCACCCCCGTGTCTCAGAGAGCACGTTAAGCCGTCGGTCCCGGTTATTATCACGAACATGATAATAGTCGTCAAAGTCGCTAATCCGCATTGGAGCAGCGTGGTGGGTCTAAGCTCTAAATCCCTCTCTCCTATATGAGAGTGGAGGCCTGTGCCCAGCAGTGGGACGTTAATGGGCTGTAGTGGTGGAAGTGAAATCGTGTATTGTAATGTTGTCGTGTAGCTCCCCCGCGGTGAGCTAGATCCCGCAGGCGGCATGATTCCGTAATAAGGCTGCTCGTAACGCGCCGGCTCGTTAGGGCGGAGGCGCCGCATTATGGCTAAGGTTACCGAAAATGTTATACAAAAATACCACCCGCTGTAACTACTGCAAGTTTATCTACTAGATATATTATACTAATTGTGTATCTTAGAAGCTTTAAGGTCTAGCAAGTATTCTAAATAGTTATTTGGGTTCAATATAATCTCCGTACCTCTAACAAATTAGCCTGCTACCATCTTGAACTGTTTCATCACTTACCATCAAGTGAGATTGCAGTCAAGGGCTAACTGACTGTTACGGACGGGAGCTTCATGCCACGCGGTGCGCCCGCCGTGACTAACGCTGATTGGTCGGCCGCCGACGCCCCCGCTCCCCACTGCGCCCTCACCCCCGCGATCGCCTTATCTCTCGCTTGGCACGAACGTATGCGGTTGCCGAGTGGGAGAATTAGATATAAGATCATGTTTGAACTGTATAGAATCACTTCGTCTACAACAACCGAACCGTGAAGACCAAGTACCAAGAACCCTGCGAACTACTGGAACATTGTAAATAGAATTAAGAACATTGTGAACAAGTAAATACAGTCCACTGAACCCGACCCGAGGGATTTTAGTTTGAATCCCTCCTCAACATCTTTGGTCCATCGAGCCGCATAAAGAACCCTGAAGATCCGAAGCCTGAAGAACTGAAGCCTCAAGAACCGACGTCTCAAGATCCGAAGCTTCAAGAACTGAAGCCTCAAGAACCGAAGCGTCAAGAACTGAAGCCTCAAGAACCGAAGGCCCAAGAACCGAAGACTCAAGACCCGAAGACCTCAGATCAAGATGGTGCGGACCAGAAGTCAGAACTCGCAACTTGATGATGAACATGACGAACATACTATCACACCACAAGAACCGACACCTCGTCGCCCTGCACAGATTCGTTTCACGGATCAATCACCGTCAACAAGTGCCGGTCGAACACGGCAAGAACCCGTCGTTGAAGAACATGCTCTGCGTACTCGTCGGCCTTCACCTACGAGATCAACCCGATCGCAACGATCCACAGCGAGCACGGCTGCTCGCATGAAACAGGCTGAATATGAAGCAGCAGAACGACTCGCCGCAATCAAAATGCGTCAGCTCGAACAGCAGATGCAAATCGAAGCAGACCTGGTGCAGAAAAAGTTAGAAGCCGACCTAGCTACTATACAAGACGACGACAGATTGAGCACACAAGGGCCTGAGGAAGAAATCCACACGAAAATACGTATGGATGATTGGTTACGTAATTCCGACCATATACGAGGGGAGCCACCCTCCGACCATCTACCTGCGCGAGAGACCCGAACCCTTCACGCCGCGGTGACCGCCGTGAGGCATGACACGAACATTGCCGAACTCCGACCCGAACGTAGTCACGAAGATCGCCGAGCCCGCTAACCGACGCCGAGTCGCTCACGAACCCGAAGCATCGAAGCACTCGTGGAAAGCTTCGAACGGATGAGCCGATACCGACCCCCACCACGTTCATCAACGGAATTACCTACTTTCAGTGGGTCCGAAAATGAGTGGATGCCGTTCAAAGCATCAATGCGAGACTCCACGCGCCTTCACAAGTTTTCACCGATTGAAAACATGCAACGCCTGCGCAACGCATTGAAAGGAGAAGCCCGAGACGCCGTTGCTTCACTTCTCTACACGGCATGTGACCCTACCGAGATCATGGAAGCTCTAGAACAGAGTTTCGGTCGTCCTGAAGCTTTGATCGACAAAGCTTTAGAAGAGATCAAGCTGTTGCCACGCCTGGGACCAACGACGACTGAATTGAACGTCTTCGCCGTTAAAGTCAGAAACATCGTGGCCACGATTACCAACGTCGAGGGTCTCGATGGATGTCTGCAGAACCGTATGCTCACCAGAGACATCGTGGACAAGCTACCACCTGACTTACGAAGAAGCTTTGCCAAGTATGCGTCAGAGAACCGGCGCCCAGGGGAACCACACATCGTGATCTTGTCTCGCTTCTTGAACCACGAAGCTACAATAGGCTTAGAGTTCACTTACTCGAAACCTGCTACGCCGGCTACATCAACTCGGAAAGAACCAGACCCAAAATCAAAAGGAACATTTCATAGAACGAATAAAGTCCGAGAAGCCAGCGTATTCACCACCGTCGAGATCGAACAGTGTCTGTGCTGTGGTGGTGACCATGAACCACCTCAGTGCAAGAACTTAAAAGAAATGACCGTCAACGCACGCTGGGACTGGGCCAAAACAAACAAGATCTGCTTTAAGTGCCTAACAAAGAAGCACCAGCGCGCAACATGCAAGGCGAAGCGATGTAGCATCGACGGCTGCATACATTCTCATCACTTTTTGTTGCATCAACGCCCTGAGAACTCCGATGAACCACTTCTAGTTCCATCAGCAGAGGTCGTGGCAACGACTGCTACTGACTTGGACGTGGGCAGCAAAGTGATGCTGAAAGTATGTCCAATTGTCGTCTCGAACTCAGACGGCATCGAGATCCAGACCTACGCCCTGTTGGATGAGGGTTCCACCATCACTCTTATTGAAGAAGATCTGGCCGATGAACTGAACCTGAAGGGACCTGCTCATGCTGTTACCATCCACGGGGTGAACTCTACGCAAAGAGATGGAACCAGCAGAATCGTCCGTTTGAAGCTAAGGGGCAAAAGTTCAAAGTCTTCACACGTCATACGGGCCAGAACCATACGGAACATCCAACTGTTGAACCAATCAGTACCGGAACAACTTCTTCAGTATCCGCATCTCCGAACTTTAGAACCAAGCAGCGTGTGCTATGAACAAGCTAGACCACGTTTACTCATCGGCTCTGACAATTGGGAACTCATCGTGTCAAAGCAGTTACTAACTGGTCGTCGCAATGAACCTGCAGCATCACGCACCGAACTTGGCTGGGTGATACACGGCTCTGCACCGCGTGTCACTCTCAGTCGCGACGAAGATCAAGTTCTCCATATCCGAACCGGGAATACGGAACGAGCCCGCGACGATAGACTCGACGCTTTAGTCCGCTCCCACTTTGAACTCGACGCCATCGGAATCTCTCTCAGTACGAAGATAAGAACAGAAGACGAGAGAGCTATCAAAATCTTCGAAGAAACTGCTCACAGAATCGATGGTCATTACGAAGTTGGCCTGCCGTGGAAGAGCGATGATGTCACTCTGCCATGCAATTATGCTGAAGCCTTCACTCGATTAAGAAATATCGAACGCAAGATGGATCGAGATGAAAACTTCCGTGAAGAATACAGCAAGCAAATAGCTAACCTATTGAACAAAGGTTACGCCGAACCTTGTGATGGTTCTGAAGCTAGCAACCGCCGTTGGTTCCTGCCTCACTTTGCTGTGAAGAATCCAAACAAACCCAGCAAAGTGAGACTGGTATTTGATGCAGCAGCAACTCATCAAGGAACAAGCCTCAACGACAAGCTTTTGGATGGTCCAGATCAACTTAAGTCATTGCCCGGTATTCTTTATCGATTCCGAGAACGGGCCGTAGCAGTCACCGCAGATATACAGGAGATGTTTCTGCAAATACGAATAAGGAAAGAAGACCAACCTGCACAATTGTTCCTGTGGCGAGGAAATGATCGACGCAGCCCACCGAAACAATACAAAATGGTTTCGTTGATCTTCCTCGCGCACAGCGTTCGAAACGCAAATGCGCGTGACTTCTCCCAGACCCATCCAAAAGCGCTGCAAGCCATCACAGAAAACCACTACATGGATGACCTTGTCGACAGTTACGACACAGAACAAGAAGCCATTGAAGCCGCAAAGGAAATAAACTACGTGCACGAACAAGCCGGGTTTATTCTGCGCGGGTGGAACTCGAACAGTCAACGAGTCCTGAATACGATCCCTGAAGAACTCCGAGCCCCAGCACCAACAAGCCTGGGTACCGATCACCATAGCCAAGAGAAGACCCTAGGCCTATTGTGGTTACCCGTTGAAGATACACTCGCATTCAACACATCAATGAACCGAGTCCCGCGAGAAGTTTACGATCAGAACCGCGTACCGACCAAAAGAGAAGCTTTAAGCGCGGTAATGTCTATCTTCGATCCGCTCGGATTGCTGAGTCATTTCACGATAACAGCGAAGATCCTTCTGCAGAACCTATGGCGCCTACAAGTCGGCTGGGATGAACCTGTACCTACCGAAATCGCTGATGACTTCAGCGCTTGGCTAAAGAACCTCGACGAGATAAAAGAACTTCGACTTCCCCGCCATTACAATACGAGGGGAGTGCGATCTTTGGAACTGCACGTACTCTGCGATGCCAGCGCTCAAGCCTACGCAAGTGTAGCTTACTGGAGAATACAACGCTACAATGGCACTGTTGACCTAGTGCTAGTCGCTGGCAAGGCCAAGGTAGCACCACTGCGAGCCCAAAGTATTCCACGCATGGAACTTCAAGCAGCACTTGTCGGAGCTAGGCTGGCAAAATCGATCATGGAAGAGCATCGTGTAAAACCCGAGCGTGTTGTTTACTGGTCCGACTCCAAAACCACGCTGCAATGGATTCGCAACGGAGCACGACGCTACACGCCTTACGTAGCACACCGCCTGGGCGAGATAGCAGAACTCACCCAAGAGAACCAGTGGAGGTGGATCCCGACCGATCTCAACATAGCTGACGACGCGACTCGCCTGAACTTCCAACCAATAAAACAAGAAGACCGTTGGTTCACTGGCCCACCTTTTCTGCGCGAAAATGAAGATGCCTGGCCTAGTGAAGATCCGACCCCAGACGATATTGTTGAAGAAATCAATGTGGCTACGAACTACGCTACAAGTCTGCCACGCGGTAACATCGGACACGTGCATCCTGGACCTGATGGAGAAGTGCGCAGCGCTACCGTGAGAACTCGAGGCGGCGTGTTTCATCGACCAACCAGGAAGCTTGCCGTCCTGACCGAAAATGAAGAGGAAGCTACGCGAGAGCTTCGCTGAGGGGAGTGATGTTACGGACGGGAGCTTCATGCCACGCGGTGCGCCCGCCGTGACTAACGCTGATTGGTCGGCCGCCGACGCCCCCGCTCCCCACTGCGCCCTCACCCCCGCGATCGCCTTATCTCTCGCTTGGCACGAACGTATGCGGTTGCCGAGTGGGAGAATTAGATATAAGATCATGTTTGAACTGTATAGAATCACTTCGTCTACAACAACCGAACCGTGAAGACCAAGTACCAAGAACCCTGCGAACTACTGGAACATTGTAAATAGAATTAAGAACATTGTGAACAAGTAAATACAGTCCACTGAACCCGACCCGAGGGATTTTAGTTTGAATCCCTCCCCAACACTGACAGTGGAATTAAAAAAAAATATTTGCAGTCATAGGGACTGCCGATAGAAGTAAAAACGAAATTTGAAAAATTTTTAAAATTTATTTTTTTAAATTATTAATATAAACCTTAACACTAAAAACACTTGGAACACACACTTGGACGACATGCACTACCACTAACTACCACTAACACTTGGAAGAGATCGCTTCTCAGCGATAAGGCCGCCTATTGTACAGTTTTTCATAATTTCTTATTTTGTTTAAATGTGTTTTTTTTTTATGTATGGTGTACAATAAAGTATATTTTCATTTCATTTTATTTCATTTCACTAAAGTTTAATTACGAATGTAGTATATTTATATTTAAGACCTTTTGTCTTTGTAACAACGCGAGCATGTCGGTGTTCGCGAGCATGTCGCTGTTCGCGAGCATGTACCGGTCACGCGAGTCCACAAGTTTACCCCTTGCCAAAAAGTGCTCAACGCGGCTAAAGAAGCTTTCACTTCAAATATCTCTAAAATATTGAATTTTTCACAACTCATATATAACACTAGCTGATGCCCACGACTTCGAACGCGTGGATTGAGGTTTTTTGGTTCCCGCGGGAACTCTTTAATTTTCCGGGTTTTGAGTAATATTGCATAAGTATTACTTTAGGCGTTGACAGTATGGCCCTTGATATGTCGCCCGTCTGCACAACGCGAACTCTATTTGAATCGCGTTCACAAAACCAAATAGTTTTTTCGCTGACAGCTTCCTTTTTTTACAGACAGACAAATAAGCAAGCTTTGCAAAGAGTTTGTATACGCCACAGATATACCAACTAGTACAATGTCGTACACCGCCTCCACAACATCAATTTGCCGTCACAAGTTTTCCCATCGCCGCGCCGCGCCGCGCCGGTCGCCGCTGTCTGTCTCGCGCCAGTGCGCTGACTATTCGCCGAAAATGTCGCCTTACCGAGATAATGTATTATTACAACTTTGGTGTTCGAGTAAGTGTACATCTTAACGACTTTGTAGAGGTTTGTCTGTACATAGTGTTACACAGTTTTCGTTGCTCGAGTATCAATATACAAATAGGAAGTAGGAAGAAAAAGCGTTTATTTAGAACCACAGATAAAGTAATGGATACAAATATAAGATAAAGATGCAAATATAAGTATTTCACCGCGGTTGATTGACTCATCTGGTGACAGAAGGGCTGGCTCATTTTTTGCGCAAAGGCTCAGCCTGGCTGTCCAGCGCGGAAATGCAGCCAGCATTCTTGCCTGATTTATATAGCAATTAGGTTAGCTTTAATTTCTATTGTATTGTTTTCAATAAATTTTATACAAAAAACGACAAAGTAATATTAAGAGGTGTGTGGTCCCAAAATGGAGTCCACTCAGCTTTGCTCTCAGTGGTGCATAGACTCTGCAGCACTGATCTACCAAGTTTCGGACAACAAACGTAGAGAGTAAAGTGGTAACTAGCCACGGCTGAAATCTCAAACACGGCCAGATAAAATTCAGAATTTATACTTAAACTAGATGATGCCCGCGACTTCGTCCGCGTGGTATAAGTTTTTCGTTATTCCCGCGGGAACTCCTTAATTTTCCGGGATAAAAAGTTGCCTATGTCACTCTCCAGCTCTGTTGCGACGTGATTGAAGGACAAACCAACAAACCAATAAATAAACAAACCAACAAACAAACACACCTTCGCATTTATAATATTAGTATGAAGTATGATTGACAAATTAACTCTACCGGGGACTTAGAATATACTTTTAACAACACAGCGCTACGGCAGGGCGGCCGTCCCTTTATAAATAATCCTTTCTGAATAGTCCGGCAATCGGAATAAATACCGCGTAGAGTTGTAAAGACAGCATGAAACAAACACAAAAGCTAAGTCTCCCTAATTATACTCTTTTACTCTGTAAAGCAATGCGATTTAATTGAATAGATGCTGCAACGGAAAAAAACGCGAGGCGAGCGGCGGAAAAGAGCGGTGAAAATAAGGAAAAGCGACCAAGTTTCTTTGTTAGGGACTTTGGTGACTCGGAGATTAAATTTGAAACAAACCAGCCGACGCAAAACCACTAATTACGACATTGTTTGACTTTGGACACAAAGTATAGTTTTATGGATAAGGTCGTCATTTATTTATACGAAAAGGATAACCAAAATGACTGGCAGTTATATCAACGTAAAGCGTTGAACTTGGATGACCAAATTATTACTGTAAGCAGATTCCGTGATTTAATGACGCACACGCAACACACACACACACACGCACACACACACATAATGTGTGATTTATCAGTATACGAGATGATGCCGGCGACTTCGTGCGCGTGAATTTAGGTTTTTTGAAATTACCGTGGGAGTTTTTACCGTGGGATTACCATTGAAATGGTATGAATTTAATGGGAGAGGTTAAAGACAGAGAAACTACACTCAAATATACCGACAATCCATACTAATGTTATAAATGCGAAAGCGTGTTTTTTTTTGTCTGTCTGCTACGCTTTCACTACCCGCTTTTTGAACCAACTTTTTTTTTTGACGAAATTTGACACACATATTATAAGTTGCACCACAAGAACACAAAAAAAGTTAAACCCCAGTTTCTTAGACAGTACTTGCACAAGCTTCACGTTTAATGAGAGGAGAAAGAAAACATTTTTTTTTATCCACTACAAGTTAGCCCTTGACTGCGATCTCACCTGATGGTAAGTGATGATGCAGTCTAAGATGGTAGCGGGCTAACCTGTTAGGGGCATGGAAGTACTATTAAACCCATAGATACCCCTTCGGTTTCTACACGGCATCGTACCGGAATGCTAAATCGCTTGGTGGCACGTTTTTGCCGGTAGGGTGGTAACTAGCCACGGCCGAAGCCTCCCACCAGGCCAGACCAGGGAAAATTCAGAAATTATAAATTAATGAGCGAAGAAAGAAAACATCATTCACATTGAACGTGTAACGAATAAAAGTGCGCATTTATCGTTAAGTCATCCTCAAGTAGGTACGGGGCCGTTTCCTCGTTTCCTCACTCTTTGAGAAAGTGCCATTCATTTCGTTAATTACATTTTTTGTGCGTTTATCTGCACCCTTAGCATGAGTTAACATCTCACCAGCGCTGATTTAGATTCATATGTTGTCAACATGCATCCAGCCATAGTCGTACGCCAACATTTTACATTGATGGTATCCGAGCGTCGAATCGAGCGTCGTTAAAAACTAAGGCTCAAGTTTGTTCATACATCTACAGCCAGTGGTCCAAGCGTTAAAGCTTTCTCAATACTCAAAACTCAATACATGTAAGACATACAGATATCTCTTATGTTACGTCATGTTTTAACTCCCACCAACGAAATTAAAATCGGTGATGCTTAAACTTCAAACTTTGAATCAAGGTGTTTTAGGTCTATTTTACTCTAATGCTAAAATTATAATACCTATCAGCAACACATAAAAACATGCACGCATACACACGCACACTTAAACTCACCAAACTAATATGAATGTTTCGATGCTCGAATTCTACCAACGTTGGTGACATTTAAAATCTCATACTAAGGTTAGTTAGGCTGCGAGCATGTACCTAATACTTGTCGCTAATAACTCTCTACTAGCTCTCAGACTACTGGATGCTGCGAGGGAGAGGATTTTTAGGATAATCAAGATAATGAAGTGGAGCTTAATCCGACGTAATGACAAGATACTTTTCTTTGTTTTCATGTTCAAGAATCATTTGTGGACTTTTTCCGTTACTTTCGAGTATTTGACAAAAATGCTCGAAGTTCCGACACTTTCCATACAGGATCACTTTGGAATTGCTCACAATACTTTGTTATATTACTTAACTAAATGATGCCCGTGACTTTGTCTGCTTGGATTAAGGTTTTTTGATTCCTGCGGGATCTCCTTAATTTTAAAGAATAAAAAGTAACCTTAGGATGCAAACTACCCTTTACCAAATTTGGCCAAAATCGATTAAAAATATAGGCCGTATGGAAGTATGGATTCGGTCTACTTAGCAGTCCCCGATGTTCGTTGATGTCTCATAACTTTTAGCTTTGGTTTGCAAAATCCGAGTGAAAAAAGTATTAAGATCGATGTACGTTGATCAGAGTATACCTACTATTCATTAATGTTGCCATTAGTTATAGAAACTAGAAAGTACTTAAGTATCTAATATTTTTTAATTTATTTTTATTTCTGTAAAATCAAAAGTATTATTTAAGAACCAAAAAACACAAGTCGTTATTATAAAGATATCATACTAATATTATTATAAATGCGAAAGTGTTTTTGTTTGTTGGTTTGTTAGTTTATTGGTTTGTTGGTTTGTCCTTCAATCACGCCGCAACAGAGCAAGGGATCGGCCTGATTTTTGGCATGGGTATAATTGAAAACCTGGAGAGTGACATAGGCTACTTTTATCCCGGAAAATTAAGGAGTTCCCGCGGGAATAACAAAAACTTAAACCACGCGGACGAAGTCGCGGGCATCAGCTAGTTAAGAAATAAAACCATTCGTGTCTGAGAGCGAATTACTCGTAGCTAACTACAAGAATGATAACTAAGAAAATTGCCAAATAAGGTATCGCCACAGAATAGGTAATTGGTATCGCATTCGCGAATCCCCCAGCCATTTGAAATCACACAAGACGAGGGAAACGATCCGCTATTAGGCGCGCACTCCAATTCCTTGGCAAAAAGCCCACTACCTTAAAAGTCGACGAGTTGAACAATCATCGATTTTCTATTGTGGCGGAATCCGTGTAACGAGGGGCGATCGCGGGGCATAGTTCTGCCTGTAATGAGTTAAGTTGTGCAACGTTACAGCTTACAACTGGTTGAGGAACTTTAGACTTTATCAAGAAGTAATAGGGATGCTGAATAGTGAAGTTATAAAGTAGCAGGTGAGGTTGTAAATGCACAGAAGCGGAAAGTGAAGCTTAACGCGTTTTTACATGTAATGATACGATATCGGTTGATCGTTTTTATAAGTCGTATATACTCGGAAGGAAGTTTGATGACTGAAAGGCGATAATTCGCCACTCGAAAGGTCAGTAAATAGAGGCTAACTGTTTGCCTTAAATCCACCTACATTATTAAAGTAATGCTCAGGTTTTCTCTACATGATCAAATCGGAACTGTAGAGACCCTACAATCCCGATGAACTGACATCGTTCACATTATTGTAGAACTGACGTGGCAATGGAACAATATTCGTTTCAAGATAGGATACACGTTTAGGTTACGAAGCAACTATAATTTAGGCGCAAGATTTCCGCTTCAGAAAATTCAATGCCAATCGAAACCTTTGACGATTAACAGGACACGGTATAATATCGGATCGGATAGTATTAAAACGCTTATATTGACTGCTCCGCAAACGTTGGAAAGTGAAGGAAATCAGTTCGGAGAGCGCATGATGGATACACTCGTGCTGCCGTTTGGTTTGACGCGGCGGTAACAAAGGGCGTCGTTAAATATCTGCGTCAAGATAAGAGGATTGAAAACATCTATCAACTAGCCGAATTCAATTTTTGGAGTTTACCTCCATAAGTATCGATTTTCTTAAATAAGCGGGGTATGAAAATTTATGGGGAGTAAAATCAAACTTTCTCCGTTACGTTATTTACTACGTTTCCATGGTAACACTTTTTGTTCGTAATGAGTAAACTCCAGTCGTGCGTCGGAGCTGACACACAATTTTTTTTTCTGAGTACCTCCGTTTTGACGACCTTCCTGGCGAAGTAGTGAGCGCCATGGGCCGTGTGAAGGTTACAGGTACATAAAGGCTGACGCTTTCACATTTATAATATTTGTATTTGTACAGGATAAGGTTCCACCAATAAGACACAAATCAGTTTCACAACACGTCTTACCCACGCGGCGTCCGAACAGCGGGTTCGCGGCAAGCTAACGCTCCCCGCGACCCCGCCTCCGCACCCCTCGCCGGTACGAGTGAATATTATATTTATAATCCAATACACTACAGTATTGACAGTATAAAATTCTAAGAAATCAGATTATGTTTATGGTAGTATTCTTCACAATTTTAAGTTATTTAGCAGAAAACCATTCAGTTTCTCAGCTACAAGCGGTAAATAAGAACGGAACATTTCAAAGGCGCGTCGCACCGCAGTAGATTTGGCGAAGCAACAAATAAACTGGAGTGCAGACGAGACAGCGGGCGCGCCAGCTCACGCCTTGATGTATGTATGAGCAGCGCCAGGCGTGCGTGCGTGACGCAGAGCATTGCTGCGCAGGTAGAGCGGCTACTGGGGCCATACAATAATACATATGTAATAACGTTACAGATATGTTAAATAAAATATTTTCATTTTCATTTTCATACTGCCAACGCTTAAAGCCGTATTGTTTCATTATTGTTGACGTCATTAATTTAGAATTTTAATCCTTATTTTAGGAGCGTCAAGGTACGTGACATCAGACTGTCCTTTTGAGTAATATTGCTTAAGTATTGCTTTAAGCGTTGGCTGTATGGCCCCTGTATAGGTTCTAAGTTTAATTCGCAATGGACTTAAATCGCGAAAAGCGCTGATACCCCAGTGTTCAAGTCTTGGGCCTCAAATTCAGAGGGTCCCAAGTTCGAGTTCCGGGCACATGAAACTTTTTGGAGCTATGGCGCGTGTTTTAAGGAATTTGGTTTCAGTTGGTTTAAAACGTTGAAAACAATATCTTTACAAAACTTGCATTAGAGTTATCTTATTTCGGCGCTTATTTTTTATTGCAGTATAGGGAATGCTTGATCTTATATGATCACGCTTTTCTAAAAGATAGACCTATTCACTCTTGTTCTAGGTAAAGGTAACCAATCCGTGTTTCCTGCCAAAACGAATAGGTACCAAAAAGACGCTGCAAAGTAAAGTATTAGAAACATCATATACTAATATTATAAATGCGAAAGTGCGTTTGTTTGTTGGGTTGTCCTTCAATCACGCGACAACGGAGCAACTGATCAACGTGATTTTTGGCATAGCCGAGGACCCGGAGAGTGCCTTAGGCCATTTTTTATCCCGGAAAGTTATGGAGTTCCCGCGGGAATCAAAAAACTTAAACCACGTGGACGAAGTCGCGGGTATCAGCTAGTTTAACCTAAAAATAAACGTTTCATGCAAGTTTATGATAATATCCTCTCTATCATTGAGTGTAAAGTGTGTTTGGTGCAATGTTACCAAGCAGGAGAGGTGCCAGCGCTGCGGGACCGCAACAGCTCGATACTGAACACTGCACACATAATAACTGACGATGAATTTCAATTTACTTTTGAAACAACTTTATTCCATGAATGTCTCCTTAAAGTTTTTTTTTTTATATACTTAGCGAGCTAACGAGCAGGCGGGTCACCTGATGGTAAGTGATTACCGCCGCCCATGAACATTTGCAGCACCAGAGGAACCACCAATGCGTTGCTGGCTTGAAAATCTTGATCTTGAAAAGACTCTTGATATATACGACGTCATTATAAAGACGATTTTTGAAGTGAAACATTTTTAGAATCATTGTGATTTGAAAAACATATTGATAATAGGATTTCGCCTGCGAGAGAATGAGATAGAATACAATTTGTATTTATTTCATTCTCTCGTAGGCTACTTTTCTGAAGTTTCACTTCTGCCGTGTGTGAATTGCACACACACACTTTTTTATAAGGAGATTATACGTACAATATCTCTGTACAGTACAGCCAGTCTCATTAATATCCCCTGGGATATGCAAAGCAGTAGGGAGAACATTATGACTAACTTTTGGAATACAATTTCACGTAACGGAATAAAGAAGTGATAATAATGCAACGCGTCCAGTTCCACCGCGCCGCAGCCGCAGACGTGCGGAGCGCGTAATCTCGTTAACTGGAGACTTACCACCATCGCTTAAAACAGTATTATTTTAAAATTGAGATTTTACATGACGTACCTTGTTGTTCTGTGATTTGCATCTACTTTTATCTGTGACATCACTGTTGAATAAACTGTTTTTTTTTCCTTTAACTTAACATCCCCGAAATCTATACTTCTATATCTATATCTATCTTCTATATTTATCTATACTAATATTGTTATCAATGCGAAAGTTTGGATGGATGTACTATGTAGGTACTTATGTATGTATGGAATATGGATGGATAGATGTTTCTTACTCAATCACGCCAGAAAAGCTGAACGGATTCGGATGAAATTTGGCACAGAGATAGATTATAATCTGGCATAACACATAGGCTACTTTTTATCCCGGAAAATTAAAGAGTTCCCTATATTTTTGAAACAAGATCGCCAACATTATTGTTTAGCTTAAGTCCTAATAATTTATTTATTTATTTACCTACTGATTATTATTATACTTAATATTTGCACACTATTAATTTAGTTGAATGTTTATGAACACACTTAGTATTTAACCATCATTATGTACAAACATTCTGGCACTACAAAAAAAAACAAGATTAAAATAAAACGGCTTCAACCGATGGTAGTAAGGTCCCTGGCGACGCAAATAAGGCAAATAATAACAATATTGGGTAACGAGCCGACGCCGCCTCATTACGGCAGCGGCGCGGTTGCAATTGTTATTAAATGACAAGTAAAAATAAAACGAATGATTAATCTGATTATGTAGAACCATATCACAACTACCGACTACGGTAATGGAAATGAGAAAAATATTTTTTTGGTTTTATTTTTGATATTAGTTTCATCTAGTTTGTCGGTTCCTAAGTAATGTCAAAGTCAAAATATACCTGTTTATTCAAAGTTGGTATTTACACAGAACAATTAATGAACGTCAAGTTTACAAAGTATAAGACGCGATGGTGATAAATAACGACGGTATCTTAAAACTAAAGCTAAGAGGGTTCCAAACGCGCCCTGTCACCAAGTTCGTCAGAAATGCTTCCAATGTATAGGTAATTGAGTACATTTGCAAGTCATGGCCATCGTGAAGTGGCGCTTATCGTCAGTTTTATGACGAGGCGTGTCGCGCGGGGGGACACTTGTCACGTAATTAGTACCCTCGATAGACTCGTCGCGTGACACATGAGTCAGCTGTTTGTCGCGACAAGCGGGGACGCGACAAGACGCGGGGGACACGGCGAGGGTGGTCGGCTGATTGCGTCGCTGTTACGCTACGACGCTCCCAGCTGTCAAGGTCTAGCCCCAGTTCTCACTTGAGATGTGAAATCATGTGATCAAAAGTTTCTTATTCAAATAGACTTTTTACAAGTGCTTATGAATAGTCGAATGAATCTACCACAGACAGAGGCTAATTAAGGAGTTCTCGCGGGAATCAAAAAAACTTAAACCACGCGGACGAAGTCGCGGGCATCAGCTAGTATTATGATAAAGTTTTAGTCTGTTACTATGTATATTCAAGGTTTCCACGTGATGTACCCTACTACGTCAGAAACGAAGATATTCATCGCAATCTGCAAATGGACTTCGTAGATATAATCATAAGAAGACAAGCAAAATCGCACGAATACAGGCTTCATCATCATGTAAACGTCGAGGCGATCCAGCTCCTGGACAATACGGATTTAGTGCGTAGACTAGTCCCTTAAAGGAATAAGCCTAAGCCCTTCGAGTTAGTGTAGTGAAGTGAAAGTGTAGTGCTAAGTGCAATGTAAAGAACACAAGAACACAGTGTCTCATAATAAAATTTAGCGTAAACTAATATAAGTCAATGGACCAATTCTTAGATATAATTTTATAGTATAAGTTTATGTTAAAATAATGTTACTCATTAGCTTTATTTACTCATAGGTTAGATCGTAACTTTAATAGGGTATTAACAGTTGTTAGTACTTTATGATATATAAAAAAAAAAAAAAGGTTTCCACGTGCGGACACGATCGAAGAGACGTTTTGAAATTAATTCAAGCAAAATCGAATGTGCGGATGCAAATTGCAACATTGCCGCTGCATTATCTGAAGCTTGATCACTGTAAATGTATCTGCGGATTATTTGACCAAACAGTCTCCATGGGATTTAGTCAATAATAGAGAGAGATAATTAAATTATGAGGACGAGCTGAAGCTTACAGCTGGTCCATTCTGGACTTGGAGAAGTGTGGCACAGAATTGTAAGCACTGGAGAGAGCTGGAGGATTTTTCTAGGAGCCTCTGTCTAGCTGATGCCCGCGACTTCGTCCGCGTGGAATAAATTTTTTGATTCCCACGGGAACTCCTAAATTTTCCGGGATAGAAAGTAGCTTATGTCACTCTCTCGCGAAAAAACACATTTTCGCATTTATAATATTAGGTACAATGTTTACAGAAACCACCACTGTAAAACCTCTGAAATAAAAGGCTATTTTATTAATTTATTTTATTTCTATTAGTTTCAATCTTTTACGGGTATATTCAGCTGATTGATACTAATTTGTTTATTTCATTTTATTGAAAAGGCATTACAATTTCCCAATTCGTGTCCTCTCCTCAGGCTACACTAAGTAATTTATAAAAGGCTATAATGGTCAAAAGTGTTCTGATAATGAGCATTTTACTCTAAGAGGATTTTCTCCAATCACCCAACAGGTTCAGTCACCCGATTACCTTTCATTTGAATGTCTGTCTGATCTCCGCCACCCGAAATAATCTCATACAAAGGGCGACTTCTTTCCCCTGAAAGCTTCTTATTTCAATGAAAAAATGGATCATTTGAAATCTTTTATCTCATTTTCATTGTCATCGCTTTACCGTTTTGATTCCTATTTAATTTTCCAGCGAGTTTATTATTGACGACTAGGTGATACCCGCGACTTTGCACACGTGGATTAAGGTTTTGAAAGTTTTGAAGGGAACTTCTTGATTTTCTGGGATAAAAAGTCCTTACCTCCTTGGCTCGGTGGAGCAGATGGGCCGTGAAAGCGTAGCAGATAGACAGGCATACAGACAGCTATACATACTTTCGCATTTTTTATATTGCTATGGATTTTTTAAGGGGTTTATAATAAGTTTGAGTATCATTCTTTGAAGTTAAATAAATTAAAATATTATGATAGATACTAGATAATGCCCGGGAACTCGTTAAAGCGAAGCAGACAGACAGACAAACACACATTCGTATTTATAATATTAGTAGGGATTTAAATTGTTTAATTAAAATTCAGTTTCAATTTATTATAATTTGAATGATTTATATCATTCACCCAATTTAATTACAATAGCGTACAAGTCAAGTCAATGTAATGGACAGAGAAAATTTTGCTTTTCGACTGTTACAGACAAAGCTAAATTGGCGGCTGTCGCAATTTTGCCAGTGGACTGTAAATTAAAATAAGTGAGTGATCCATTGAGATAATATTATTATAATAACCTAGATACGGACTGGATAATGCAAAGGGACTTGATAAATCAACGCAAGAGGGTCAGCAGCGGTTGCTTTTTAAAGTTACTTGGAACCTTTTTTTTTTTAGCGGTTAAGACACTCGACCTCCTCCTACAGGGTCGCGGGTTCGAACCCCGGGCACCTCAAAATTTTCGGAGTTATGTGCGTTTTAAGAAGCTGCTTGTTTCGAACGGTGAAGGACGCCCGAGAGTTCTACAAAATGTTCTCGAAGGTGTGCCAATCGACGCTTGTCCGGCGTGTTGGACTACGGCCAAACCATTCTAGGTCTGAGAGGAGACTTGTGTTCAGTAGTGAGCCGGTAATGAAAATGAAAATGAAAAATGATTATTTCAAGATACATTATAAACAAATAATTGTGGCTGAGGCCTTCTGTTAAGCATAAAAATACCTATGTCAGAAGGCCTAGCTCTTCCAAATTTAACAATTACATTATAGAAATAACAAATTTATTGATACAATTTTTTTTTTGAATTATCACCATGCTAGCATATTGTAAGTGTGTTTGTGTGTGTGTGTGAGTGAGTGAGTGAGTGTGTGGTGTGAGTGTGTGTGTGAGTGAGTGAGTGTATTGTAGGAATGTACATGTATTGAACAATCTGCAGAGAGAAAGGTAATGGATTGAAATGATGAATCTAAACCTTTAAAAATATGGGTTCTAATGTCCCAGCCTAAATTCGAATCGCCAAATACCTTGAAGTCGCAATTAAAATCTAAGACAAATTGTTCGTTATTAATAAATTGGGCGCGGAAGGGTTTCAATTTAAATGTAAATCCGCGTCTGTTGCGTCGAGCGACGTCCGGAATAACAATAACTTGCTCTTACAAACAATAACTCTTTACGCCTTATTGTTACCCCCCCTTGTAATGCTTCGATTGTTTAACGTGGAAGTTTTAGACAATTTGAGTGATTGCTTTCAAATCATACTAATAAATGCGAAAGTGTGTTTGTTTGTTGGTTTGTCCTTCAATCACGCCGCAACGGAGCAACGGATCGACGTGATTTTTGGCATGGGTATAGATGAGGACCTGGAGAGTAACATAGGTTACTTTTTATCCCGGAAAATTAAAGAGTTCCCGCGGGAACCAAGAAAACCTCAATTCACGTGGACGAAGTCGCGGGCATCAGATAGTATTACATATGGAATTAAATTATAAATGCAAAATCTATTTAATTTTATTTCCAAGGATAATTATCTGTATCCTAAATTTTAGCCTAATTCAGTAGTTTGTTGACAGATATACAGATACACTCAGTAGCTTTTTCCTTTTATACTTACAGTTAAAGAAGAAGATGAGTCTGTACAGATAATAGCTTATTATGTATTTCAGTTTTCTCTAACTACCCTCCAAACCTCTAGAGACGTCTGCGCCTTGCCACATTTCCGGCCGGCGGCTAACGCGGCGTCCATTAAACTCTCAGAGGCGGCCTTATCCGACGGCCTCGGTCGTAAAACCGGCCTTATCTCACTGCGATATCACCAGGGGACGACTTTATACAGCACCATCATAACTGGAACATTATAATAGGGTTGTCAATAAAACTTTAAAAAAAAAAGAAGATTAATCTTCAAAACACTGAAAAGCATTAAAAAATGTATTACTTTCATCCTTACTTTCTTAAATACTTAAATAGGTACTTTCAATTGACGACCTCCGTGGCGCAGTGTGTAGCGCTGTTGTTTTAACGTGCGGAGGTCCCGGGTCCGATCCCCGGCAGGGTCCATTTGAGAATTTATAATTTCTGAATTTTCCCTGGTCTGGCCTGGTGGGAGGCTTCGGCTGAGGCTAGTTACCACCCTACCGGCAAAGTCGTGCCGCCAAGCGATTTAGCATTCCGGTACAATGCCGTGTGGAAACCGAATAGGGGTATCGGTTTAATATAGCTACCTTGCCCCTAACAGGTTAGCCCGCTACCATCTTAGGCTGCATTATCACTTACCATCAGGTGAGATCGCAGTCAAGGACTAACTTGTAGTGGATAAAAAAAAACGTCATGGCGTCATGGCGAAACTATGAGGGTTCCTTGTTGAGTAAGGAACCCTAGAAAAGAAATATGAGCATACTTTTTAAAATCTCTTAGAAATTTCGAGGTAGATATAAAACCAAGTTAGACGTAGGTACAGGCGCATTTCTCCCATACATTGCGTTTCTGGGTTATGTAATCAGGTTAACTGCGCCTTTTCGACCCGGAGCTGTTACTACGCGTATAACGGCCAGTTTACGAGGCCTACACTATTGACACTCTACTTTTACAGCACTAGTTAAATAATTAATATATATATAGCTGCTCGTGCTGACTGACTCATTGATCACCTCTCCTGTAAAATTTTGTATGAATATTTTTTTTTTCACTCTACGTTCCGTATAGAAGACAAAAATTCATTAAGAGGAAAAATACAGAGAGAGCTGATGATTGAGGATTTCGAAGACGGATGAAGAGCACCGGCCAGGGTATCGAAGATAGGTGGGGGGTGCTCGACCAAATGTCACTCGAAACTTCATCCAATTGACAGTTAGCTGAAAAAAATTTCAAAATGGCGGATTTAAGATGGCCGCCATACAAATTTCGACGGTGTCTATCTCGGAGAGTATAAAAGATGGAAGAGTGGTTTCTTGGCAAAAGATGATCAGGACATGAGGGTCTACTTGATGAACAGGAAAACAATTCAAGATGGCGGAATTTATTTTTCCATAGAAAAGGGTATTGAAGATAGGTAGGGGGGGTGCTCGACCAAATGTCACTCGAAACTTCATCCAATTGACATTGAGCTGAAAAAAAATTTCAAAATGGCGGATTTATGATGGCCGCCATACAAATTCCGTCGGTGTCTATCTCGGAGAGTATAAAAGATCTTCCATCTTTACTCTCCGAGAGTGGTTTCAAGAAACCAAGCAAGGCAAAAGATGATCAGAACATGAAGGTCTAATTGATGAACAGGAAAAAAATTCAAGTTGGCGGAATTTATTTTTCCATAGAAAATATATGGCGAATATTGAAGAGGCTACAAGTGTAGAACTATGCAAGACTACGGTTCCTTTTCAAGATTTGTTTTTGTGGAAGAAATCTCATTTTGACGAATGGTTCGGAGAAAAAAATATGGAGAGAGATGATGATCGAAGGTTCAGATAATGGGTGAGGAGCACGGTCAGGGTATTAAAGATAGGTACCTACTTAGGGGCTGCTCAAACAAAAAGGGAGGGGCGGGGGGTTGATGGTCTTTGTTTTATGTTTTTCCTTTATGAGAATTTTCTTTTACGTCGGACGCTTGGCGTGCTGACACTGTGCTCACTAGCATAGTAGTGTGTTGTTCAGATCAGAACACGTAGACAGTAAACCAGCTGCCCGATTATGTAAGAATTGTCGATCAAATCGTCAAAGTTCGGCGTCAAAGTAAAATAAACCATAACTGCATTAAATTAGAGCTCAATTTCGTGTTTCGAAATTGAGCTCTAATTTAATGCTGTTATGGTTTATTTTACTTTGACGCCGAACTTTGACGATTTGATCGGCCATTCTTACATAATCGGGGGGCAGGATAGTAGGACAGCGAGTAAGTAGACAGTGGACCACGCGCTCCACCACGCGGTCCGCTTTAGCGGGCCGCGCAGCCACGTGCCCTACTAGTTAATATATATATAGCTGCTCGTGCTGATTGACTGATTGATCACCTCTCCTGGACAATTTTGTATGAACTTTTTTTTTTTCACTTATCGTTTCGTATAGAAAACAAAAATTCATCCGGAGGAAAAATACGGAGAGAGCTGATGATTGAGGATTTCGAAGACGGATGAAGAGCACCAGCCAGGTTATCGAAGATAGGTGGGGAGTGCTCGACCAAATGTCACTCGAAACTTCATCCAATTGACAGTTAGCTGAAAAAAATTTCAAAATGGCGGATTTAAGATGGCCGCCATACAAATTTCGACGGTGTCTATCTCGGAGAGTATAAAAGATGGAAGAGTGGTTTCTTGGCAAAAGATGATCAGGACGTGAGGGTCTACTTGATGAACAGGAAAAAAATTCAAGATGGCGGAATTTATTTTTCCATAGAAAAGGGTATTGAAGATAGGTGGGGGGTGCTCGACCAAATGTCACTCGAAACTTCATCCAATTGACAGTGAGCTGAAAAAAATTTCAAAATGGCGGATTTAAGATGGCCGCCATACAAATTTCGTCGGTGTCTATCTCGGAGAGTATAAAAGATGGAATAATGGTTTCTTGGAAAAAGATGATCAGGACATGAAGGTCTACTTGATGAACAGGAAAAAAATTCAAGATGGCGGAATTTATTTTTCCATAGAAAATGTATGGCGAATATTGAAGAGGCTACAAGTGTAGACCTATGCAAGACTACGGTTCCTTTTCAAGATTTGTTTTTATGGAAGAAATCTCATTTTTCGAATGGTTCGGAGAAAAAAATGTGGAGAGAGATGATGATTGAAGGTTCGGATGATGGGTGAGGAGCACGGTCAGGGTATTAAAGACAGGTACCTACTTAGGGGCTGCTCAAACAAAAAGGGAGGGGCGGGGGGTTGGTGGTCTTTGTTTTATGTTTTTCTTTTATGAGAATTTTCTTTTACGTCGAACGCTTGGCGTGCTGGCGCTTCCACTGTGCTCACTAACATAGCAGTGTGTTGTTCAGATCAGAACACGTAGACAGTAAATAACTGCCAAATTATGTAAGAATTGTTGATCAAATCGTAAAAAGTTCGGCGTCAAAGTAAAATAAACCATAACATCATTGAATTAAAGCTCAATTTCGTGTTTCGAAATTGAGCTCTAATTTAATGCTGTTATGGTTTATTTTACTTTGACGCCGAACTTTGACGATTTGATCGGCCATTCTTACATAATCGGGGGGCAGGATAGTAGGACAGCGAGTAAGTAGACAGTGGACCACGCGGTCCACTACGCGGTCCACTACGCGGTCCGCTGTAGCGGGCCGCGCAACCACGCGCCATACTAGTAGCTACTATAATTCTTATCTTTGCGACACAGTGGCGTCAAGACGGAAAAATTTGGTACTACTCTCTACAAAAGATGTAATAGCTTACCAATATGTATTATTAATGCGAAAGTGTTTGTTGGTTTGTCCTTCTATCACGCCGCATTGGACAAATAGATGAACGTGATTTTTGCATCGGTATAAATAGACCTAGAGTTACATGCAGCCCAAATTGTAGGTATCCTATGAAAATCAAAGGGTATTCAAAAGGCGACTTCGAAGGCGTGGATAAAAGTTTTCAATCCCTGCGGAAACTCTTTATTTTATATGTATGTGTGTTTTCAGGGGTTAAGCCATCTCCGTTCCAAATTTCAGACAATATTATTAACGAGCTGTTGCCCATGACTTCGCCCGCATGGATTGAGGTTTTCTTCAATTTTCCGGGATAAAAAGTAGCCTATGTGTTAATCCAGGATATAATCTATCTCCATTTCAAATTTCAGCCAAATCCATCCAGTAGCTTTTGCGCGAAAGTGTACCAAACAGACACACATAAAAACTTTCGCCATTATAATATTTGTTTGATAAATAAATAAAAATTAATAGAGGCATTTTAACACAGACAAATAAAAGCAGTCGGATGTAGGGCCGCGGGCATTGTCTTTTGTCTTGTAGTATCTTGTAGTTGTCTCGTTTGTAAGAAAGATGTTATTTATTCAAGAGCAGAGTCTCTTGTAGCGTCTAGAAGTGACGCGCTCCGGGCAACGCCAGTTACCAGTTGTAAAGTTAACAACTAGTAGTGCTTTATCTTCAGCTGAAGTTTCAAGTTATGAATAACAAACTCAATCGTTAACTTGAACGAGATAAAGCTCGACATCGTTCGGGACTATTACCCTAAGGGTCGATGGATACAGGCAGAGTAGAGTCACATCTAATATCACTACGTAAATTAAGCGGTAAGAGGCTTCGGCCGTGACTAGTTGCCACCCTATTGGAAAATAAGTACCGGCTTCGGTACGATGCCGTGTAGAAACCGATTGGGGGTATGGGTTTAATATACTGCCATACTCCCAACAGGTTCGTCCGCTGCCATCTTAGACTGCTTCATTATTTACCATCAGGTGAGATTGCAGTCAAGGGCTAACTTGTAGAGGCGTAAAAAGCGATATTCTTAACGCCTATCAATTTCAATGTCAATTTCATTGGAGCAGGGGCTATACTAACAACGCTTAAAGCAATACTTAAGTAATATTACTCAAAATGACAGTTGTCATGTACCTTGACGTTCCTAAAATATGGATTGGCTGATGCCCGCGTGATTAAAGTTTTTTTGATTCCCGCGGGTTTCCTTAATTTTCCGGGATAAAAAGTAGCCTATGTCACTCTCCAGGGTTCTCAACTATACCCTAGCCAAAAATCACGTCGATCCGTTGCTCCGTTGCGGCGTAATTGAAGGACAAACCAATAAACCAACAAACAAACACACTTTCGCATTTACAATATTAGTATGAATATGATAATTCTAAAACACGAATGTCAACAATAATCTATATTTTATACAAAAAATAGTATAGTTCTAGTTACTTTAAAATAGTAATTTTAAGCACTAGGTTGGAGTAAATTTCGAGCATTAGGTATTCGTTTTTAATTATTCAAAATTCGTTTGCAAGAGTGCCAACAAGCCTCCGCTGCTACTTTTAATAAAACAGACATCGGCCGCGCGCACGGCTTCTGTCAGCGGATGGAAAATTGGCGACAATCACTTTACCAGCTCAAATTAACTGTCTCCTAGGCTTTGGCGAAACAGTTTTATGTAAAAACTGTTAATTGAATTCTCAATTACTCTTTTGTGGCGCACGGGTGGTGGGGAAAGGGTTAGTTTTATGCTGATCGTACTATAGTAGTGATCGCACATCATTTGTAAGCACCGCCTACGCTGTGTCAGAGATTTGTTCAATTTCAAATTATTTATTTGAGAAATACAGTAAAGTAGCACAACAAACAACAAATAGAACAAAACAAACTACTTTACTGTATTTGTAGCACAAAAAATACAGTAAAGTAGTACAATAAAGTAGCACAAGATGTTCATATAAAACTATAGATCCTAGGATTCTACCACAGTGTAGTGTACATTAATATAATATTAGAGACATGTAGATAAATTAAAAAAAACTAAATTCAAATGTTTTTTATTCAAATAAATTTTTACAAGTGCTTTTGAATCGTCGAGTGAATCTACCACTGGTTCGAAATGCCATTCCTACCTAGAAAAACCAGCAAGAAACTATGTGGTTTCTTTTTGAAAAAAAATTTACAATTTCTACATAATATGTAAATATAGGCGATGCAATGTTATTTTAATTAGACATTTCGTTTGGTGGAAGGCTTTTTGTTCAACCGACAAAGGCGTACTGCCAAATGATTATGCGTTCCATGAACGATGGTGACTTGTAACCAGTCAATCGTACAAGTGCTTTCGACTGTTAACCCATTTCCTTCAATCATCAATCGCAGTCCAACGCTATAATTAGGGATCTGATGAATGCTTAAATGTAAATCGCTCACAATTATTAAAGTAACAGCTAAGAATATTTTGTAATTTTTATTATAGTGTTTCTTACACTTAGGAAAGTTTCTAAACTATTCTTAAATACATCAAAACTTGCGAAACAAGCAGTTAAGAATATAATTTTAAGATTTTTTGTTATTTCCACGGGAACTTCTTAATTTTCCGAGATAAAAAGTAGCCTATATCACTCTCTAAGTCCTCAACTATACCCGTGAAAAAAAAACACGTCGATCCATTGCTTGGTAGCGGCGTGATTAAAGGACAAACAAGCCAACCAATAAACCAACAAACAAACACACTTTCGCATTTCTATTATTAAATATTTTATAACAAATCTATGTCGATCTCTAAATTTTCAATACTAATAAAAATCCATTAAATAGAAGCGCGTGCAGTGCGTGCTGTAATGTGCGATTAGTTAAATTAAAGCTCTCTTCAAATCGGCTTACAGAGTAGTGAAGTAGGGTCGCTTTGAAGTTGTGCGGCCTCTGTCGCGATACACAAGCTACTCTGTGTGTCTGAGGGGATTTGGTGTAAGCCCGTCGCGATCGGAGGGAATCCTAAATCCTAATAGATTCCGCGTTTTGTATATAAAGTATTTATCCAATTGATTTTAAACAGACTAACGACCTCCCTGGCGCCGTTAATCCGATTTCCCTAATCGGTTTCTAAGCGGGATCGTTCTGGAACGCCTTATCTACATAAATATACGTAGCGGTACGTCTTTTTCGGTAGAATAGACCAGACCATGCTTTTATTCAGAAAATATAAGTTACCCGGGACATCCCACTTGTAGGACCAAAAGGGCGATAAGATCGCCTAATTTGGCACAATATTTCATTTAGTTTTAGTTTCTTCTCTTTGCAATTATGTTTTGTAGTCTACAATAAAAATATATTCATTCAATAGCCCCGTAATTTACTAATTTTAGCCGACAATTATTTATTCATCCCTACTTGTAATAGTTTGTGTACCTTTTGATAAATGCAAAAGTGTTTGTTTGTTTGTTCGTTTTTCCTTTAATCACGCGCCGCAACAGAGCTACGGATTGTCGTGGTTTTTTTCATGGGTATAGATCAGAACGAGAATAATATTGGTAAAGTTGAGGACCTGGTGTAATTTTTTTTCGCATGACGTGGTAGCTTTGAGAAAGTGGCTAGTTTTTTTACAACAGAAAATTAAAGCATTCCCCAAAATTTTAAAAACCTAAATCCACACAAACGAAGTCGCGGGCATCATTCAGTATCCGTACTAATATTATAAATATAAGAAAGTCTGTCTATCTGTCTGTCTGTCAGCCTGTCTGCTACGCTTTGACAACCCATCTTATAACCGATTTTGATGACATCTGGAATAGAGTTAGCTTGTATCGCGGGGAAGGACTTAAACCGACTATAATATTAAACCGTTTATAATATTGGTACCTTCCAATCCAAAGAGAATAGGCATCTTGTAGGCAAGCGCGCTCCACCTTAGGCTGCATCATTACTTCCAGCAAGTCTGATTGCAGCCAAGCGCTAGTCTTTATATTAAAAAAAATCCGCACGGACGAATATCGCGAGCATCATCTAGTATAAATCATAAAAGTCAAAATTCACGCGCAGAATAAAAAGGGGATGTAAAATTTTGAACGATTGCTCCAGCGATGCAACCTTGGGGTGAGCATATAAGGTGCTGCAGTACCATCCATCAATTTGAGAGACTCACACCCGGGTCGAGGCGGGCTTAGTGCCATCTATCACTATCACAATGACAATCGCAATCAACCTTTTACATTTTCAGTCCGGTACTGCTCTGGGGAAACGGTTAGGAAAGGGTCGGGTAAATGCCTTTTGGCGTGAACGGTTTGCCGCCTATTAAGGAACGGGAAAGGAAGGTACTTACCTATTGTTTTGAATAGTCTTGAGCGTATACAACAACGGTTTTATTCAAGAAAATAACAGTTCCAGTTCGAGATTTGGAAAGATCTATACTTTCTCGCTGATTCTTATCAGTATACATATTTTTATTTCAAAACCATAAACAAGTTTCATGTAATTATAACTAAAAATATAATTATATCACCAGTTGTAACTAACTGTATATTTTTAGTTATAATGAATATCACTCACGATAGTTTAAACGTTAGAAAAGTTAACCGTACTTAGAGCACAGCTTAGAGTTAGAGCGCAAACATGCATTTGCTTGAAACTTCTGTGTCGAAGGATGGGAGTATAACCCTGACGCGCTAGTGTGTGCAGCTCCATATAAAAACTGTGTGTGAAGTTCATGTCCGTCAGTATTTTTTTTTCGTATTACATAAGTTTCAGACGCCATTACACCGCGGTTAATTGCTTCTATGCCAACAAAGAAGTCGGTTCAGTTTTTAACCACCACTATAAAGTAAACACTATATAGGAAACCGACCTATTAAGTATTATACAAAATGTCCTAGCAAGATGAATCCTATAGATCCTAGTGTAAGATGTGTACCAACGACCACAATTACATAGACGGGCCCTGTCAAACAATAAATGTGAACCTATTTTTCTAACGCCATCTAGTCTGAAGAGCGGGACAGCGCTATGGCGAGGACAAAGACAGGCTTATACAGGTGTGGAGCGCGCTCTACAGGTCAGACGCCCAATTTTTTCTATGAAAGGGCCCATCTAGTATCTACATATATATCGATGATGTGTACTTAATATAGATTTTCTGAATTTGATGATATTGCTTTAGCGTTTAAAAACAGCCAGATAGTGCAGCGATCGATCAATGCTCAAGGTCCGCCGCTGCTGAGACGCTGGGGGTCGTTTATCACAGCTCTGCTTTATGTCTGTCTGTCTCGATGCGATCCGGGAGGGCATCCAGCGGAAAGGTTCTAGCGTGCGATACAGAGCAGGATTGACAAGACATATTGCGTTATGATGGCTGATTTATCGAGGCATGAGGTTCAGTACTTTACTTATCTTTTTTTACTTTGGAGTTTCGGGCTTATACGGCTCCAACTATTCTCCAACTATGAGTTATAAAGAACTATATTATGATGCCCGCGACTTCGTGCGCGTCGATTTAGTTTTTTTTATTCCCGCGGGAATTCCTTAATTTTGCCGTAGTTAATTAACACCATCACGTCTTATACTTTGTAAGCATGACGTTCAGAAAGTGTACTTTGTAGGTACCTATTTTGAATAAATATGTTTTCCGTTGAGTTTTTGAGTTTTCCGCGTAGCCTGTCCTTCCCCGGGATACAATCTACCTTTATACCAAATTTTATTAAAATCGGTTGAAAGGATGGGCCGTGAAAGCGTAGCAGACAGACAAACACACATTCGCATTTATAATATTAGTATTAGTATGTATATGGATTAAATATCACTTGCTTTGACAGCGAATAAAAATATCTATTCAGAGATACGAGTATTATACTTTTACTAAAACAATACCCAATCAATTTGACATAAGTTAATTAGTGACAGATAATTTCCACCTCTATTCCGTTTTCCACCATTTCTTTACTAATATGCTAAAGACAAAACAGTTGAAAATAACGTTTTTGCTGGAATAAGACTTATGGAAATCACTATATAGGGTGAGCAACGTAGAAAATCTCTAAGTATCTCATTGGTGAAAGAAAAAGGCTCACAGAAATATCTTATCTTATTAAATCCGGGTCGCAGTCCGAACTGCTAAATCCGGAATATTCCAATTGAGAAGCCATCGGGAACATATGTCGGGAACTCTTTTATTTCCGTCGACGGCGTCCGCCGGCCGACCGGGGGCTTATCCCGGGAAGGAGGCACCCGTTGAATAATGATTACCTACATTTCAAGGGTCTTTTATTGTTCCGAATCAAGGGAACGGTCAGGGAAAACTTTGAAAATGGTTTTGTGCGAACTGAACCTTTTTATCGTTTTGCCGGTGATAATAATGCGTATGTCATACTAGCGCGACTTCATCTGCAATTTTTCGGGATAAAAAGTAGCCTATGTCCTTACCCGGGATAGAAACGTTAACGCGTATCAGAAAGACAGACATACACACTTTCGCATTTATAATATTAGTATGGATATTAACTTTAAAAACCTTATTCACGCGGACGAAGTCGCGGGCATAAGGCGTATTATAATAATTGATGGATCATGACTACTTTTAGTAGGCAGTAAGGCAGAACAGCTTGACAAGAAATGATGTTGTTTTCGACCTCGTGTAATAAGTAGCTCCTTTCAAAATGATTAATTAATCTTAGTTACTCTCGATTCGTCCGCGTGTCCGTTGAAGGCTTCTTTTCTTCTTACGAGTATAATGGGGAATAAGATTGATATCTTTCTTTTCCGACTACTACTAAAGCGACTAGCTGAATTTCCCTGACTCCACTCGCACAGAAGAAGTCATAAGTGTATGAGTTAGTAAGTAATTTTGTTCTTTTATAAATAAAACGAGCAGACGCCCGCGACTTCGTCCACGTGGATCTAGGTTTTTTGGTTCCCGCGGGAACTCTTTAATTTACCGGGATAAAAAATAGCCTCTTTGTTATTCCAGACTATAATCTATTACTGTGCCTAATTTCATCCAGATCCGTTCAGTCGTTCCGGCGTAATTGAGTAACAAACATCCATCCATACATCCATCCAAACTATCGCATTTTTAATAAGAATATTAATATAGATTAATTAATTTAAATGTAAAATATTAAGTTAATTCTGTTGCAGAAAGAAAAACAAATAATTTATGGGCATCAGTAGTAATGGACGAATAAATAAATTACAAGTCATAACTTACAGGCATTTCAGATTTACAGAAATCGCAATATTTCTTTTTTTGATCGAAAACAGATAATATTTATGCGTCCGGTCCGCGCCGGACTACGCGTACGTCCGACACTTTCGTTATTTACTTCATTGACATGAAATTTTCAGAAGTAATTTCGAATACAACTATGATTATTATTATTGAGAGTTAACCGGTTTATAGTTCCACACACTTTTCTGACTGGTGACAGCGTCGCTAGTATATAATATGAAAAATAAAATAAAAACAAAAAGTAAACAGGCATAAAAATTCGTTCCTATTTTGAATATTGGATAGAAGCAGGCGTTACTTTGCGGAAGTCCATGAAAATGAAGGAACTTGAAATTTATTTCGCTATAATCCGCAACAGTAGGCAAATATATGTGGTACAGTGTATCTTGCACTTGCAGCTTGCAATATTCACCACACCACATAAATCTTCCAAAATATTCTCAACGTACGTTTCACTCCGACACCGGAGCATCTTCAGGAGATGTTAACTCGACAATGCACGATTGTAAAGTGACGATCCACCATCCAGTGACGATTCAGTGAGTGTGTGAGTGAGTGAATTTTGGCCACCATGCAAGTGGTGGGACTCTAATTAGATAGATAAATTCTTTATTGCCACACTTATCTTAGAAATAACTTAATTATAAACACAAAAAAACGGAAAACAACTCGTGCGCAAGGGCGGTCTTATCACTAAAAGTGATCTCCTCCAGACAACCCATTACTAGAGGAACTTTAAAAAGGAGCGGGAAAGTATGGGTACCAATATCAATCATCAATGGGGAAAGTGCAACAATAATAATAAACATGTAATTATAATATACTACTTAAACAGCTATACATACTAAGAATACATATAAATGGGTGTACCTAAATGTAAAAAATAGATACACTGTGATATTATATAATACTAGTTGATGCTCGCGACTTCGTCCGCGTGGATTTAGGTTTTTCGGTTCCCGCGGGAACTCTTTCATTTTCCGGGATAAAAAGTAGCCTATGTGCTATTCCAGACTATAATCTATTTCTGTGCCAAATTTCATCCAGATCCGTTCAGCCGTTGGAGCGTGATTGAGTAACAAACATCCATACATCCACACATCCATACATCCATACATCCATCCAAACTTTCGCATTTATAATATTTATTTGATATCTGTAACTATTGTGATGCCCGCGACTTCATTCGTGTATAGTTTAATATTTAAGGTTAAAAAAAGTAATTTAATAAAACAAAAAACCCGACTGCTTGGATACCAAAAAATATAAAACAAGACATGAATTGAAGTATTTCATTATTATCAATTTACATCGTATAATATTAATAAAATCTATCAAGGCGCAGTCGCACGTTAAGGTAAATGTTAGCTATTGGACGTGCGACTGCGCCGTGATAAATTTTATTAATATTATACGATGTAAATTGATAATAATGAAATACTTCAATTCATGTCTTGTTTTATATTTTTTGGTATCCAAGCAGTCGGGTTTTTTGTTTTATTAAATTACTTTTTTATTTCAAACTTTTGAGTTCAGTATTTTTTGTAAACAGGCGACGTTTTTTCTGCCCGAAGTTGTACCAAAGGTACTATTATAGATTTTGTGGTAGCATTTTAGAGCATGTGAATAAGCAGCGGATTCATTTATTCGTAATGACTACCATGGTGATCACCATAACCATCATCAAATTTGCATATGTTATAATGCTAATATAAATTTGGTTTGGTAAAGTTCGTGAATCTGCTATTTTTTTGACAGAGAGAGTGAATTAATTTTCGAGAGTCCTATCGCAGCGACGCGACGTCACGAGACCTCGGCATTTACCGCGTCCAATCGCTTTCGTAAGCCAATGAACGTCGGCCACTTACGAAAATGCCCGTGAACAATGCAAAAAAAGTATTTTCAAAAACACAATTTATACGTATTTAGTACGTAGCAAAGTCGGAACCAATATTTTAATAGACATTAAAAATTTTAGTCGTGTGCCGCTGCCGGCCGCGTCATTTTCTGTTGAACGTTACTGTATTTCTATGATATCTCATAAAATATTCATCTAAATTAAATGGTGTACAGAGCAATTTTTATCTTAATTAAATACTGAAGATGACGAACATATTTATTTTGATAAGGATTAATACTATGTCGGTAAAAACACCTTCACAAGTAAAGCATAGTTTTAAACCAAGTTTTAAAAACCATAAAAATGTTTATTGTTAGTCAGCCTTAAAAGTTAGATATATGCTATCGCGGACTTTTTTATAGAACTTTTTAAGAGAAACAATTCCTCCATACATTATTTTCGTGTAACTTTAACTATTTACTCAGCGCACGCAACGAAGCTCTCAGATGAGACGATTCTTTCCGACTGAATTCACATTATTGCAATTTTCGTAGGGATCTCTTATTTTTTTTAAAATGAAATATGGCCTATTTTACATGTTAATAATGTAGCTTTCTATAAGTGATATAATTTTTAAAATCGGTTGAGTGGTTTTTGAGATAATCCAAATCTTTTCTCTTTATACCTAATAGGTATCATACCTATTTATGTAGGAACTTTAAACATTTCCTTTGAAACCTCGTAAATCCTAAATTATCATTTAAACGGAAAAATGGTTTAAGGAACCTAGGTGTGATTTTAAAAGACCTATCTAACGATACCCCACTTGCCTATAGCCTATCGACTTTCATATATTAATTGGCTTCTAGTGGACGCCATTTTGTTTTTCTCAAATTCGGCCTCCATAGTGACACTCGGAAGATTAAAACAAATCTAGTGGTGCAAGTACTATCAAAATCGGTTCAGCCGTTTTTTCTGTAGTGCGACACAAAGGATTACAACCTTTGAAACCTCGTAAATCCTGAATGATCATTAAAATGAAAAAATGTTCAAAGAAACCTAACTCTGATTTTACAAGACCTATTCATCGATACCCCACTTGCCATAGTTTATTGACTTTCATTTTTAAATTTGTTACAATATTGCTTCTAGTGGGCGCCATTTTGTTTTTTCTCAAATTCGGCTTCCGTTATGACACTCGGAAAATTAAGAAAAATCTAGTGGTGCAAGTATCATCAAAATCGGTTCAGCCGTTTTGTCTGTAGTGCGACACAAAGGAATACACTAAAAATGAACCTTTGAAACCTCGTAAATCCTAAATGATCGTTAAAATGAAAAAATGGTCTGGGGAACCTAACTCTGATTTTACAAGACCTATTCATCGATACCCCACTTGCCATAGTTTATTGACTTTCATTTTTAAATTTGTTACAATATGGCTTCTAGTGGGCGCCATTTTGTTTTTTCTCAAATTCGGCTTCCGTTATGACACTCGGAAGATTAAGACAAATCTAGTGGTGCAAGTATCATCAAAATCGGGTCAGCCGTTTTGTCTGTAGTGCGACACAAAGGAAATATACATATATAGACTGATGAACACATAACCCTGTGCGTTCCGCAGTCGGGTAAAAATTAAATTTCTGGTCGAGAGAAAGCTTTACCTTTGTCCACTTATTTACTGTTAGTTATATGAAGTTCAAATAACTGTTGCAACTTGGGCTCGTTTGTCACGGTGAAACATTAATTTGCTGTACGTAGAATACAACAAATATAAAGACTATCTACATTATGGTATGTCTCTGTTGTGTAGTAGGCACGCTTAAAGCCATATTGTTTCAGTATTGTGGACTTTCGTGTTATACAATTATAATCCTTATTCCAAGAACGTCAAGGTACGTGACATCAAACGGTAATTATGAGTAATATTGCTTAAATATACCTAGTATGGTCCTGGTGGTGTTGACCGCGGTTTCGGCGCGGCGCAAATATTGACGCAATCGCGCTAATGTATTGTGCTTTTCATTTTACCTCCGAAATGCCGCCAACCAGCGCGCACTGTTACTACGCCGCCCCATCACCTGCAGCTATACAGTAATATCATTACTGTAATTTAATATCAAAACTAGCTGATGCCTGCGACTTCGTCCGCGTGGTTTAAGTTTTTTTTTATTCCCGCGGGAACTCAATTTTCCGCGGTAAATAGTAGCCTATGTCACTCTATAGGTCCTTAACTATACCCATGCAAAAAATCACGTCGAGCTGCGTTTCAGCGTGATTAATGGACAAACTAACAAATCAACAAACAACTACACTTTTGCATTTTTAATATTAGTATGATATCTGAGGATCACACCCCCTTTACGTGTGTAGGGGCACACATACTTATATGATCATATGACGTAACATGACGCGGCACGTCTGCCAATCACGTGCCGCCGCCTGAATCACGATTACGAAGTTCTTTCGGAATTGTACTATATACAGAACTTTCAACCTACAACAGTTGGCCCAGCTGGGAGCCCCGAGCATGACACCGGCTCGGAGGAACATCTTCCTATTGTCTCGGGAGCATATTATACCATTATTTCCCGACAACGTGTATCCAAGGTTCTCAGGATACAATTGCGTCTGCATATAAATACTTACGAAATAACGTCATCTAACCAAAATCTAGGTCAGAAGCCATAGAAGCTTTAACATGGCTCTAACAAGGCTACACCAAATGTTGTTCACAACCAAAACAAGCGTATAAACTGTAAGTAGCTCGTTCGGAGTCAGCAAGTGCGCAACTTCGACACTTATCGCGGCTAACACTAGCATTGTTGCTCCTTATGACGTTAGTTCGCAAACGCCTTATAGCTTGTTGTTTGAGGAATCTTTAGTTTCGGAAATTACGTTTAGCTACCTCAAAAACTGCAACTTCTTAGTCTTCTCACATTGCAAGGTTATTGGTTACTATTAATTTTTGAAGTGAAACTTCTGTAGAATCGTAGCGATTTAAAAATACGATGAAACGGATGTTGTCGCCACGGTACAAGTGGCGCCACCGGACGAACGTATACACAAAGCGTTCCAGTTTTGTAATATTCTGATTGAGTCAACGACCTCAATTTACATAGACGAGCCTTGTCAAACAAAGAATGTGGACTTATTTTACTAACGCCATCTTGTCTGAAAAGCGAGACAGCGTTATGGCGGGGACAAGGACATGCTTATACTGCAGGTGTGGAGCCGCTCTACAGGTCGGACGCCCAATGTTTTTCTATGAAAGGGCACCTACATACCTATATATCGATGGTTTGAGTTGCAGTATGAATTATTGGTTGATGAGTTGGATGAGAATGTTGCAGTAGAAAGTCTGATTTGTTAATTGCTTTTTATGTTTTATTTTAATCCGCCTCTGGTTGATAAAACGAAAAACGAAACGAAAAAGCGACACCAAAATGACACAAACATATTCATAAAAAGATTTAGCCTGCGAGAGAATGCAATAGAATACAAGTAACATTTATCCCATTATCTCGTAGGCTACTTTGCTGAAGTTTCCCATCTTCACTTGCACACGCACCCTTTTTTGTTTTGTAATGTATTTATTAAAACCACAATAAACACTAAAGTACAAACTTCAGAAGTAGCACTTTAGTGTTTATTGTAATTAAAAGCAGGGAGTTAATAAACGCAGGGAGTCAAAAAAATGGTTGCAGGAGTCCATTTTTCCTGTATGTGAGCAAGTGACATCCGCGCTCTGTTATCATTTACATAATCTTCAGCAGTATAATAACCTTTTTTCAGGAGCACACCTTTAATGCATTTCTCAAACATGTGTAAAGGCAAGTTTAAAATAGGTTGCCACAACAAGACCAATATGTCCTCTTGGTGGGCGATCTATATCCTCCAAAACGCCAACTCAGCAAAAGCCACATAATCCACTCGTCAAGTGGCATCATTATCAGTTGTACGCGTCATGAGACAGCGTTTACCGAACATCCTCCCCCCCTGAGTCCTCCTCCACCTCCCCCCTCCCCCTCATAACCACTAATGATACCGCCGACTGAGACGGATCAGCGGTACTATGAAGTGTGTTGTTCAAATTGACATTTCTTATTGCTTACTATTTCTAATTGCCTCTTTGGTCCAGTAGTTAGTATGTACGACTGCGCATCATGAGATCCTTGGTTCAATTCCCGGATCAGCCTTATCCGTACTAATATTATAAATACGAAAGAGTGTCCGTCTGTCTGGCTGTATGTCTGTCTGATACGCTTTCATGGTCCATCTGTTCAACCGATTTTGCTGAAATTTGGTACAGGGATAGGTTGTGTGATGTGTCCCGGCTAAGGACACAGGCTACTTTTCATCCCGGAAAAATAAGGAGTTCCCGCGGGAATTGAAAAACTTAATCCACGCGGACGAAGTCGCGGGCATCATCTAGTATGTAATAATCTAGAAATTATTGTAATTTTTTTCTGAATACAAAAATTTCGCAAATCTCAGAAAAAAATGTCAGTAAACAATCCTGAATAATAATAATATTGAACCCTACCTCGACTCGATAATATTTGACTTGACAAATTGTCTCATACATATCTCGGCCAAATACAACGCAAATATCCATTATCTACCAACTTTGGGATACCTCTAAGACGAAAATACCATTCAAAAATCAACTCTATTTCTTAATGAATTAAGTTGGTTATACAGTTCCGTTCAAAGTGTTTGCAAAGGTTAGAAAAATATTCCCGTAAGGGACTTTAGGGTTCTATGCATATGTTTGGTGATATTAAGTAAACTTTTTTTTTCTATTTGATGCTGTCCGACAGATTTGCGAGAGAGCCGTGTAGCCAGTCGACCGTGAAGGTGGATTTAATTGCGTTTATTGGTTAGAGCCATGCGTAGAGAGAAACTTTTGGTTGAACAATATTTTTCTCCTCTCGACATATGCATACGGCAATAGGGAAATGCGTGGGCTATGAATACAGTCCACTCCTTGAATGATGAGACTTCAAAGTAAAGAGTTTCATCAGACTCAAACTCTTTGTTTTTTTCGTGTAAGACCAAATGTCTCTTTCACTTTTATGATACGCCTTAGACTCGATCACTGGTTCAGATAATTATTTTGACAAATGTCGGTTTTTTTTTGCCGTTACTCCAAAACAAAAAAGTTTCTGATAGGGGTATGACAGTTGTATTATTGTATTGTTGTGTTGTGTTGTGGTACCTCTAATCGGTATCAACACGACATAGTACCGAAACGCTAAATCGCTTGGTGGCTCGTCTTTGTCGATAGGGTGGTAACGAACCACGGCCGAAGCCTCAGAAATTCAATGCCCAATTCGACTCAACCTGGGATCGAACCCGGGACCGCCCACTTTAAGACAATAGCGCTCAACACTGGGCCAGGGAGGTCGTCAAAATTTACATTTCACCGCTCGTTGTAACCGTGAACACAACAAACAGTGGAGATTTACCCGAGAGCGGGATCATACTCATTTATATGGAGACACACACAAAGCCGGAGACACACACACACACACACACACACACACACACACACACACACAAAGTCGTCCTGTGCAAACTGTCGCCCCGAGACCCGAGACCTGTGCCTGAGTACAATACCCTATGATATTATTTGAACCTTTCCGCGAGGACCATTAAGGTCTAAACGTGTTGGAAATCATACTTATCAAATAAATATTATAAATGCGAAAGTTTGGATGGATGTATGGATGTATGGATGTTTGTTACTCAATCACGCTCCAACGGCTGAACGGATCTGGATGAAATTTGGCACAGAGATAGATTATAGTCTGGAATAGCACATAGGCTACTTTTTATCCCGGAAAATTAAAGAGTTCCCGCGGGAACCGAAAAACCTCAATCCACGAAGTCGCGGGCATCAGCTAGTAATATTATAAATGCGAAAGTGCGTTTGTTGGTCAGTCCTTCAATTACGCCGCAACAGAGCAACGGATCAACGTGATTTTTTGCATGGGTATAGTTGAAGTCTAACTTTTTATCCCGGAAATTTAAGGAGTGCCCGCAGAAATTCAATAAAACTTATCATCATCAGCATCAGCTAGTTTAAAAATAATTCAATAATATTACTATTATTACAATTGCTGAATTAGTCGAAATTGCAGGAGGGGGGAGGGGCTGGAATTTCAAAGTGTTGCAGTCCCACAATGCTTATCTGACCCGATGACAACGTCGCTGTTATCACTTATTGCTGCTAATAAAAATTAAACAGCCATAAAAATTAGTTCCAATTTCGGCCACCAGGACAAATAAGTTTATGGGACTTACAATACTGAGCTTGACTTGAGAAAGATAGTCGACGAACGAAAGACAACACAAAATACCATTCTATTAATTATAATTAATTTTCCGGGATAAAAAGTAGCCTTAAAGGTTATATCATGGGGAAGGACATCCTTCTCCATGATATAACCTACCCCTGTTGAAAAGATGGGCCGTGAAAGCGCATAATATTATATTTATATAATTAGTATGGATATGGATTCTTTACATTTCCCTGAGACTCGCACTTGACATTTTTTTCTCTATCAGTCGACCGTACCGAGACTGTAAATTGAGTTTGCTCTATAATACGAATGTTCCACCACACTCAAAACAGACCGCCACAAAGTAACGCTGCAAATTAATAACTGTGCACACAAAATTGAATTTAAACACACAAATAACAATGGATATAGTTAATTGTGCAGTCAATGTTCAAAAGCGATCATTGATTGCGGTTGGTGATTAATAACGGAATAGTACAATTATTGTGTGCGCACAATGGAAATATTGTTTTTAATTGACTCATGAGTCGGCGTAACGAATCCGATTTGTGTTGCACATTAATAAAATGTAGCTTTTTAACTTTACTCTACACACATCACATACATCTACATAGGAAATAAACTGACGAAGATATAACGATCAACTACCCACTCCGTAGAAGACTATGTCAAAGCATGGATTTGACCTGTTCCATAAATCCTCAGGACTGCAGTTAGTTATAATACATAACTAACCTATTATACATAAATAAACATTATATTATAAGTGCCTAGGTACAACTAATATTTTGATAGTTTTAGTAGGTAATAATATTAATTTAATATTAAATTGTTTGAAAAAGGAACCGCATTTTTTATTGCTCATTCTTCAACGATGCATTCAATTATTGTAAATTCACTTGACGTTTCAAAAGCGTAAAAGTGTAAAGGCGTAATATTTACTTGCTGATGTCCGCGACTTCGTCCGTTTGTAAAAGGTTTTAATAATTCCCACAGGAACTTCTTAATTTTCCGGGATAAAAAGTAGCCTATGTCACTCTCTAGGTCCTCAACTATACCCACACAAAAAATCACGTTGATCTTTGCAGCGTGATTGAAGGACCAACCAACACATTGAGCATTTATAATATTAGTATGATAGCTTAAAAATCTTTCCGTCTTGCATTATTTTATTCAGCAATGCAGATAACAAGCAACACAAAGAGAGATTTTACCGAGAATCAAAATACAGTTGTAGGTATTTCTACCAAGAGGCTAGTTTATATACGAGGGGAATATTTTATGAAGACTAAAGAGCAAACGCTAGCAAAACTTACAGCCCTATCTGCCCTTTCCCCCGGAGCCCGAGGCGATCGGCATGCGAGTCACATCGCGTGAGGATGTGGCGTGACAGACTCGCAAACGATTTGGGGACCTTTGTGATTGAAAAACTGCACTTAAAGGGATCGCAGGGCTTGAATATCTGACGAGGTAACATCGAGTGTGTGAGAAGGTATCAACTTTTTGTAGGGTAGTATTTTGAGAGCGGAGAGTTCAGAACAGAGACTGAAAAAGAAAATCGGGTTTTTAATGTTTACTGGCAGTTTAAGGTACTCGATCATTCATATTACACTAGTGGTTCGCCCCGAACTGAGACCTCGCGGTATCCATAAACATGTACAGAGCGCCATCTATTGACATCATTGTGAAGTTATGTTAAAAATACTGAAGCCCATTAAAAATTAAATAATTTCCTTATAATATTTATCTAATTTTAGTATTTGTTGTTCAAGTACAGGATATAATTCAAATAATTGATAAGTTTCAGCCTCAGCCTTTCAGAAAATTGAGAGTTCTGAAGTCAACTTTGGACGTTAGAAAATCTCCACTTTGAAAGCCCCCCATTTCGTCAATTTTAGGGGAAAAACTTTAAAAAAATATTTTTGGACTCTATTCCTAATTATCTTTAAAATGATATACCGCAACCCTATGTAACTCTATAAAAAATATTTTACTTCGCATTCGCTTCTATGAGAGCCCCCCTGAAATAAAGATTTTTATAACTTTTTAAGCCATATTCGATGGAAGGCCATCGGTTTACATATTATATTTAAATTTGAAGTAATTATGTTCAGTAATTCAGAAATTATAAGGCTCTGACAGACGGACGGACGGACGGACGGACAAGTGCAATTTCACTCAAGTAGACTCAGAGACTTCGCTCGGTCAATTAATGCTTTCGCTTCATAACTAATACAAACACATAAGGAAAATTTTAAAATGAACGGTTCGATAAAAACCGAAAGCTGTAGGCTAAGCGTTGATGAGTGTAAGTCAGTGAGTGAGTGAATTTTCTTCAGAATTTTCCTCTTTATTTAGGTACTAGATTATGCCCACGACTACGTCCGCGTGGGTTAAGTTTCTTTAAATTCCCGCGATATCATCATATCATACTAATATTATAAATGCGAAAGTGTGTTTGTTTGTTGGTTTATTGGTTTGTTGATTTGTCCTTTAATCACGCCGCAACGGAGCAACGTATCAACGTGATTTTTGGCATGGATATAGTTAAGGACCTGGAGAGTGACATAGGCTACTTTTTGTCCCGGAAAATTAAGAAGTTCCCGCGGGAATCAAATACTTAAACCACGCGGACGAAATCGCGGGCATCAGCTAGTTAAAAATAAAATAAAAACTAAACAGGCATAAAAATTAGTTCCAATTTTGGCCACCGGGCCAAATAAGTTTGTGACACTATACTAAGTATTGACTATAGTCAAACTGTAGGTACACATATTGACGTCAATTACGAGTACTTATAAAACATGATGTGAACTAAAGCTACGAGCTTTAAAAATGCGAACCTCGTACCGGCAGTTAAAAAGCAAAGTTCATAGCAGAGAGATAGCAGCGGCAGTGGGCAGTTATGTTAGTAGCTGCCCCCTGAAACTGGAGTGTAGTTAGTTTTATCTGAAACAGCGTTTGAAAGCGGCTTTTAGTTCCTCCGTAGCGGCCAGCGCTGCGTGTCATATCCGGTGCGGATCGGGCTTTACCGTTATTCCGTATCTACCAATATGGACTTTGTTTTTGTGTAGTTACAAGAAGCTTAGACCAAAAACACACTAAGAACAAAAATATAGGCAAACAAAAAATCTGCGCTCGCTTTTACACCAAACGAGCTCACCAGCGCGACCAGACAAAACTTCGTTCCACTTTGACGCGGACGTTTCATACAAACGGTTTATCGTAATAAAAGAAACCGCCAAGATTATTTCTGGATTTTCTCGATAGGATTGGCATTCCGAACCAGTGCCGGTGGTACATTCACTAAACTATTCCAAAGCATTCATAATAACTAGGTATCTAAATAAAAACTATTTTGACTTTTATCCGTTCCCTACTGCGTTTTCGCTCTTATGTTATTAGGCTACGGTATGTTAAATTACGACCAAGTCCCGTTTTGGGTCAAAAACTCATCGCTTTTTGAAAAGATATTCGCAATGACAGCGCAAAGTTTGTGATACTTACTCTTTCAGGCTTTTGAGGTGAAAATTCAGCCTTTGACTGCGATCATACCGGGTAGATACTCGTACCTATTGCATTTCCAAGACCGACCTAGAAGAGCTGTGGGAATTTTATTAAACCCATAAACTATACCTAATCGATTTCTGCTCGGCATCTTAACGTCACGTAAATCACTTGGCGGCTTTCACATCGCAGCAATGTCGCCTGCCTCTCGGTATACTATCGGATATACTTTAGGGAGTGTGCTTATGGAAGTATTTACAAAACGGATAGGTATGAAATCGCACTACTACATACTATTACCTATTCTGTGCTACTACCACAGAATAGATACGTTGCTACTACACAAGAATCGTTCACACGCACACACATGCACGGACAAGCTGCGTGAACCAACTTATTTCGATACTTCGACACATTTTTTATTGAAGTGAAAATTAGCCGCTTCGAGCGCTTTTTGGTAGGGGGTAAACTTGTGGATTCACGTCACCGACACCGTCACCGACACCGCGCGTTGTTACGAAGACAAAAGGTCTTAAATACTACATTCGTAATAAAACTATAATGCCTTAGATTTGAGGTTTATATTTAAAACTTTTTTTTTTTGACATTTTTTTTTTAATATTCGTTTTTACTACTATCGGCAGTCCCTATGACTGCCATTTTTTTTAAATCTATTTTTTTACTTCCGGATTTGGTGGGGTGACCTGAAGGTAAACTCCGAGGGCAACACTACTACTCCTACTGGAACACCAAGACGAGGAGAGCTAGGTGTGACGAGTTTTGACCTGAAGGTATACTTCGACGACCAATACTGGAACTCCTAGACGCGTAGAGCTAGGTGTATCGAATTTAGGCTCCTTTTGTTAGTTATGATGAGATCTTACCTCAAGACTTGGTGGTCATACTTGTTATTCCGTCACCATTCTACCACAACAGTAAATAATAACAATATAAGGATGGCATCGTAAACGCTGCCATCCTTATATTGTAGTTGACATCCAAACTAGCATGAAGCGATTTCATTCAATATTTCTGATATGAATGATATAGAATTTTTTGTGGCATCCGTGTTTGCTGCCACGTAAGTATATAAAGTACCCTAAAGACATTATTATATCAAAAATAAATTATTTCTAACTGATTTAGCGTAGCTTTAGTCTTAAGATACCGTTGTTAATTATCACCATCAATTCTTATTCTTTATAAACATGACGTTCAGAAGGTGTACTTTTGTAGGTACCAATTTTGAATAAAGATGATTTGATTATTAAATAGAGGGTCTTCCAAAAGACCTAAAATTCACATCCTCGGTTAGTTTTAAGTTTGATAACCATTTTAAAATATAGATTAAAGAAAAAAAGTGCGTTGAAATTTTATGACGTCACAACTGTGAATTTCATACAACTTCCTTTCAACTTTTTCTTACTACGGAAAATCATTTAAGAGTTCCTCATTATTCAAAAATCTAAACCTTAAAAAATCAGCCAGGAAACGACATACACTAACTGAATTTTAACACACCAAAGTTGTATTGATTAGCAACATCAAACTAGCTCTATAATAAATTATACTACCTTACAATAACCAGAGGTTATTACTTTATTAAACACTAACTTCTGTTGTCGCATGGAACATTCCGAATTATCCGCGGAGTGTGAACTACGAGTAACTTCTAAAACCGCGATGTATACGGATATTCCAACACTTTGTTTGGAAAAGCCATATTTATAATAATATTTTAAATGCAAAAGTGTGTCTGTCTGTCTGTCCGCTACGCTTTTACGACCCATCTTTTCGACTGATTTTGACGTTGGTACTTATCAGATTTTGAAAATCTTAACCTGAGAAGACGTAGATGCCGGCATCATCGAGGTCAATCTACACTCTATTCTAATATTATAAATGCGAAAGTTTGGATGGATTGATGTTGGTTAATCAATCACGCAAGAACGGCTTAAAGGATCTGGATGAAGTTTGGCACAGAGATAGATTATGGTCTGAGTAGTAGGTATAATTGGGGCATCTGGATCACATCCTTTCAAATAGAGGATGTGACCCAGATACCCCAATTCTACCTCCTACTTTGAAAAGAGGAAATGTCTCTATTCTAATAGATGAAAATGCATTCATTGAAAAGGTGTTCTATTTGAATACAACGCATTGCCTCTATTTGAAAGGTGTAGTTTGGCTATTTAAATATATGCAAGTGAATAAATGATACTAATAATTGTATATTCAAATAGATGGAAATTAATTAATGAAACAAAATATGACTAATAAAAAATACAGCGACATATATTTGAAAGATGTAGTTTGTCTGTTTAAATATAGGTATATATCTAAATGAAATGGTATTAATTTCATATTCAGATAGGTGAAAAGTATTGATTAATCAAAATATGTCTATATGAATACGACGTATGTCATCTATTTAAAAAGATGAATTTTGTCTATTTAAATAGGTGAGAATGAAAATTCATTATATATTAAATATATTATTATGTTTTAATAGAATACAACATGGTGCTTCCTTTCCGATGATGTTAAATGAATACCTACATTAATTTGGATACATACTCTAATTAAAACTTTATACATTCGAATAGATTAAAATTCATATAAAGAAATTCTGCAGATAGGATTCCTTTATAATTAAAATTCCTATTTCAAATCAAGACTAAACATCATTTAATCAATGAAATTTTAATTGATAAAACTCAAGTAAAAATAAAGATGAATGGAAGAAATAAAAAACATTTGCAATATTTGAAAATGTATGTAGGTATTAAATATATTAATGTTACATTCTATTAGAATATAACATGATGCTTCTTTTTGTTTATGTAAATGAATACATGACTTTGAAAACATACTTAATACTTCGAAAGATTAAAATTCATTTATCACTTACAGATATATCATATCAGAACTATACATAATTTAATCAATGAAATTTTAAAATGGAAGAAATAAAACATTTGCATGATTCATCATCATTTATTGTAATTTAAATTAATTCTACTACATATTATTTACTTATTGATTTTCCTAAATCTTCATGAATTAAGTTTACAATTTCTTTCGTTTTTATATACACATCATCAAAAATAATGCTTTTTACTATGTGTTGTGCTGAAACATTGAGCTCTAAATTGTTGTCCTTCACATCGTATATTTCAATTTTTATAATCTTCCCACCACGAGCAGGAACTTTTACATAATTGTAGTTATTATCGTCTTTATCAGCTTCTTGATGAGATCGCTTTCGGCTCGGCTCAGTCCGCGCCCTTTCAACGAAATTGAACAGATCCTGATCCTAAAAGAAAGTAAGTATTCATCAGTGAAATAAAAATAATTGCTGAATTATTTGTGATATAGCCCAATAATTAGAAAATCTTGATTCTTACGACTTTTGGAGATATATTTGTTACCTATAGAGACTTTATAGTTTTAACTAGCTGATGCCCGCGACTTCGCCCGCGTGGTTTAAGTTTATTCGATTCCCGCAGGAACTCCTCAATGTTCCGGGATAAAAAGTAGCCTTAGTCACTCTCCAGGTCCTCAACTATACCCATACCAAAAATCACGTCGATCCGTTGCTTCGTTGCGGTGTAATTGAAGGACAAAACAACAAACAAACACACTTTCGCATTTATAAATATTAAGTATGATTTTAATAAAAAATAGTTTTAATAAAAAATAATCTATGACCTTTAAAATAAAATAAGAACACTTAATTTAAGTACATAATATTTTATAATTTTTGCTTACTTACCGAAGACATCACAACACGTCCTTTCAAATGAAATGAAATTTAAAGTTAGTACCTGACAACAAACAATCATACTAATATTATAAATGCGAAAGTGTGTTTGGTTGTTGGTTTATTGGTTTGTTGGTTTGTTAGTTTATCCTTCAATCACGCCGCAACGGAGCAACGGATCGATGTGATTTTTGGCATGGGTATATTTGAGGACCTGGAGAGTGACATAGGCTTCTTTTTATCTCGGAAAATTAACGAGTTCCCGCGGGAATCAAAAAACTCAAATCACGCGGACGAGGTCGCGGGCATCAGCTAGTACAAAATATAAGAGTTTTGATTTCGTAACATTTCTCGATTCAGGCTAAATGGCAGAATAAGCTATTTTTGTTTACACATGCATTGTTTCGTCGAATTGTCGCCTAACTCGATGATTTCGACCACAATTTCGACACCGTTTAGCACTTACATTATTAACATACAGCTTGATTGGATACGTTTGTCTGTACATTGAATATTTTGTGAACTAATTAATTGGTAACTAATTTCAAAATAGTGGCAAGCAAATCTAGCTGCAAATCATATTATAAGCGCTACATTATTGCTAAAGTTAATCGATGGGTTTGTTAGTTTGTTTAACATCCACGAACCTAATAAATGTGAAAATGTGTTTGTCCACCCGGCTTTTGCTAATTCATACTTAGTTGATGAAATTTGGAACAAAGATATTTTTCAAAATATGTATTCCATAATTCAATATGTGAATTCAGGTATGAATCGCAAAAGGTGGAGTCGTGAGCGAAAGCTAGTAACGAGTATTGTGATAGCTTCAGTGTAATCGCTGTATGAAAGTCGGGAAAATAGTTATTTAATCTTTTACTTTAACGTCATTATTTTAAGGGTTATATTTAGTTTTCTTTTCGTGCAAAGATAAGCTTTTTCTTATTCGCATACAAAATATCCCTCGAACAGCAAATCGAAAATCCGTGGAAATGGGAATTCACTTACATGCAAAAGCTACCGCAAACAATAGTACCCTGTACGTTTAGTCTTAGTTTTAAGATTGTAAATTTCGATTCGATTGATCGGAATAAGGCCTCAAAGTAAAATGGATGCAAAAACCTTGATTTAGAGTCGCAAATTGAGTACAATCACTTTTAGTTTTAATACGTTTTCGTTGGAGCTCTGGTCGTGAATGTATACACGAAATTGAACTCTAACAAAATGCGATTAATGTTCATTTTACTTTGACGCTAATGTGAACGCTCGATTACGATCAATCGGATTTGCAATGTTGAAACTTAGACTAACCGTACTGAGATGAGCTTACTATAAAATTTATACGAGTAAAAGGGATAGGGATGTCATAAGTAAGATATTATAGACAGCAATATTAAAACCTTGTAAGTGACATTTATCAAAACGTGTTTCCATATTATATCTTCTTTAGAATCGAGTATTAGGTATACTCGATTTCAAACTAAGTCTTATCGAATTGAAAACACTCGCTTTTTATCTTCGCCTTCACTTGAGTTAAAATGTGGTTAAAATTAAAGTTAAATTAAAATATGATTAAAATTTTGGTGGTCATTAGGTTAACAAAGATTATTTTGGAGTCATTTGCTTGGATGTATGGATGTGTGGATGTTTGTTACTCAATCACACCCCAACGGCTGAACGGATCTGGATGAAATTTGGCACAGAGATAGATTACAGTCTGGAATAACATATAGGCTAATTTTTAACCCGGAAAATTGAAGAGTTCCCGTGGGAACTAAAAACTGATTCCACGCGGGCGAAGTCGCGGGCATCAGCTAGTTTGAACATAAAATACCATCGAATAAATAAGATAATATACATTTTTAAGGATTACCTTAATTTATGGTTTTGTTCGTTTACATGGTTTTTGTATTGCACAGTCGTATGGTTATTTCCAAATCAATGCCTTGGGGTTTCGCGGAAACTGTCCATTGTCCAAAGTGAATTCAACACCGTTTACTAACACCAACAAATACGCGATACATATTTATTGAGATAATAGCTGTGTACGTCTGTTTATTTAAAATTTTATCATATAAACTTCATCGATTTGGTAGTAAGAAAAGCCAGGGCGAGATGTAGTATAAATTGTTATAAATTACGCATATTCTTACCCTGACCTTATTATTTTCACCTTAAGAGCTAAATTTGAAAATCATATTTTCATTTTGTGTATATGTATTGCTAAGAAAGAAAATTTTATTCACACATTTACACGTTTCCAGTGTTATATTTTGTCATTAAAACGTAGGAGGCTTATTCCCACCGCTACTGTCGCCACACTCTGAAGTCCTCAAGTGCTCCAGTTTTTCGTACAAATATCTCCAATACAGTCTACGTCTATTACGAGTACTACAACCATCAAAATGTAAGTACTTTTTTAATTATCTCAATTATTTTAATATGTATCCCCATGCAAATAGATGTAGGATTAATGTGCTAAATTTAGTAACTTTTATGCTTATGATTTTGAAGTAGTGTAAATAATACACTCTAGTGGAGTAATTTGTAATAAGGTCATTTGAATTAGTAATTTGTTTATTTATTATTAGATATTATAGACTATTACAATAAATAAATAGGTACATCACTGCTGTATTTCATACTAATACTGGTATATAATTCTTATATTTGACCCATTGGTGAAGCGTTTTTATTATACAAATAGGAACATTGTTAACTTCGTCATAACACAGGTACATACGAAATTTAGAACCTGGTGGAATTCGAACCCACGTCTCTCTCTCTCTCTCTCTAGCTATTGCACCCCGAGTTCTGTATTTGAAATGTATTTAATTTTATTGTTGTTTACAGGTCTGAGAACGCAGATATTCTTTTCCCGAGCGAGTCATCATCATCATCATCATGCGTCTCGCGGGATAAGAAAAGGAAGGCGGACCGCGGCGCTTCATCTTCAAACAATATTAAGAAGCCCACAAAAAGTACGGCTGTCGAGCTGTTCGGCAGCGACAGCGAGGAAGAAGGTATTGAGAAGACGCAACCCTCGAACAACAAGCCGCAGCTGACTAGCTGCGTCACCCGTCGCGTGGCCAACGGCCACGCGCGTCAGATAAACGAGCACAAAGTTGGGTCCCACTATGTGGAGATAAAAATATATAATTGCAACGAAATTGAAAATACTCCCCCAATGAATAGATGGCGTCAGGCCGTTGTTGCTGTAAAAAATCGCAGCAATACAGATACGGAGGCCTGGCGCCATCTTTCTCAATATATATCTGCAGTAAGAAAAGAATTCAAAGAATGCCCACCTAGCTTCATTAATTCTTATTTTTGAATAAACATTTTGAACAACATTATTCAAAATAATGTCAATTACTTAATGAAAAATTATAAGTAATTATATATTATTATATAACCATATCATTTTTTATTATTATAACACGTATTAAACTCCTTTTTGTATCTTAGTTTTAATAAGTTCTTTTATGGTTATGTTAATATCTAGGTATATTTTAATAAAATAATATTTCATAGTTTTTAATTTTCGTTTTATTTTTACAGTTACTGAAACGAACTTCGTTGAACCATATGAACATAGAGAATTTAAAAATGAGATAAAGATGATTGAATGTGAAAAATGCAATATTTTAATACCGAAAAATAAAATGTCACATCATTTGAGAACAACATCTCACAAATCTAAATGTTTAGTCCGAACTGATATTGAGAATATTGAATTAATAACTACAGCTTTTAAAAACCGAATTGTAACTTATCGTCTAAGTATCCCGCAGAAAAAGGAGTATATTGATCCTGATTCCTTTCTGTGTGATAATAAACTGAAAATAATAAATCTGATAAGAACTACAATAAATGAGCACAAATGTATTAAAATTTATTTTGAACTATTTGCATATTATACTTTACCCGACACTCAAGAGCTAGAAATCAAATCATTTATTACCAAATACGATACATTGTTTTGTAGCACAGATTTATCTTATTTTTATAATAATCTTGTTAATACGCTCACCAGTAACATGTCTGAATTCGAGCACAAAGAATCAGGCTGGACTTTTCATTCAATAAGTCACCTAGAAATAAGTATCAATAAATACAATCCTTTACGAGGTGGAATGTACATTGACTTACCTGAAAATATTAAAAATACGAAGAGTTGTTTAAACATTAAAAATAATGATAATTGCTGTTTTCTATGGTGTGTAATGGCTGCTTTGTTTCCATCGAAACGCAATGTATGTCGTACTACTTCTTATCCACATTACGCAAATATACTTAATACGAGCGGAATGACTTTTCCACCATCGTCAAAAGACATAAGTTTATTTGAAAAAAACAATAGTAATATAAGTATTCAAGTTTATGGCTTAGACAATAAAAATAATGTGACTGGACCTTTGTATGTTACTCAAAATAGAAAAATGAATCATATTAATTTATTATATATTGAAAAAACTGGTATCGGGCACTATTGTCTCATTAAAGATCTTATGCGCCTAGTTCGGAAGCAGAATAGTAAGCATAAAGGAAAAATGTTTTTGTGTGATGGGTGTTTGCAATTTTATCATAATAAAACTAAATTTAATCAACATAGCTGTTCAAAAATACTTACTGAATTACCTGATAAGAACAGTAAACTGAAATTCAAGAATTATGAGAGAAAACAAAAAGTACCATTTGTCATTTATGCTGATTTTGAGAGCATATTGCTTCATGTTGATGATGCTGATGAAACATCTACCGAGCGCACGCGCAGGATAAGACGACATCAAGCATCTTGTTTTGGATATTATATATGTTGCTCATATGATTCAAGTTTAAATAAGTATGTTTCATACAGAGGTTCAGATTGTGTGGAAAAATTTGTACAATACTTAATTGAAGAGTTATTAAGAATTTACTACATTTTATCGGATAAGAAACCAATGATACCTTTGACGAAAACACAAGCGGATGAATTTAAAAATACTGTTAATTGTCATATTTGTGACCAATTACTATTCGATGATAGAGTCCAAGATCATGATCATGTTACTGGACAGTACCGAGGTGCAGCCCATTCTTATTGTAATTTATTGTATAAAGAGTGTTCATTTGTTCCAATTGTTATTCATAATTTGTTGGGATATGACAGTCACATGTTTATTGAAAAATTAGCTGAATATCCTGGAAAAATTGAAATTATTCCGAAAAGCAAAGAGAAATATCTTTCAATAACAAAATTTGTGCCAGTTCACGACCATGAGACCTTAAAAATGAGATTTATTGATTCATTTCAATTTTTGCATTCAAGTTTAGAAATACTGAGTAACAACTTATCAGAAAACGACCTTACTCATTTTAAGAAAGAGTTTCCCTGCAAAAAACAGTTTAATTTGTTAAGAAAAAAAGGAATTTACCCCTATGATTACATTGATTCATGGAAAAAATATGAAGAATTTCAGCTGCCGTCAAAAGAGCACTTTTATAATAGTTTAAAATTAGAACATATCAATGATAATGAGTATGAACGAGCTATAATGATATGGCATATTTTTGATATCCATTCGCTTGGCGAATACACAGACCTATATTTAAAGTGTGATGTTATCTTGTTATGTGATGTGTTTGAGAATTTCCGAAAAAATTGTTTGCTTTATTATAAGTTAGATCCATTGTATTATATGTCTTCACCTGGCTTAAGTTGGGATGCGATGTTATTATCTACTGGTATACAATTAGATTTGATAAACGATTTAGAAATTTACGAGCTTCTTGAAAGAGGTATTCGAGGTGGTTTAGCACAATGCTCACTTCGACATGCCGAGGCTAATAATAAATATCTGCCAGATTATAATGATTCCAAACCAAGTACATATTTGTTATATCTCGATTGCAATAATCTTTATGGCTATGCTATGACGAAAAAATTACCGATATCAGATTTTCGTTTTTTATCTCAAAAGGAAATAACATGTTTTGATCCTAGAGATATTTCTGATGATTCTGAATTTGGATATATTTTAGAAGTGGATCTTATGTATCCGGATATTTTACACGATGTTCACAAAGACTTACCATTTGCCGCTGAAAAGTTTACACCACCGGGAGGAAAGACATCAAAACTAATAGCTAATTTATATGACAAATATAAATACGTCATTCACTACACACATTTAAAAGAATGTCTAAAAAATGGTTTGATATTAAGAAAATGTCATCGTGTATTAAGTTTTCGTCAAGATAATTTTTTAAAAAAATATATTGATTTGAATACACAATTACGAAAGTCGGCTACAAATGAATTTGAAAAAGACTTTTTTAAATTATTAAACAATTCTATATTTGGAAAAACTATTGAAAATAAACGGAAACAAGTTGATGTTAAATTAGTCACGAAATGGAATGATAATGATAATAAAACAAACAAATCCCTTTGCGCAGAAAAATTAATTGCTCGTCCTAATTTAAAAAATATTTTGGTATTCTCTGAAAATTTTGTAGCAGTTCAATTAAGTAAAGAAAAAATAATTCTCGATCGACCGATTTATATAGGATTTACAGTTTTAGAATATGCGAAGAAACATCTTTATACATTTCATTACGATTTCGTTAAAAAACTTTATTCTAAAAGAGCTAAACTTTGCTATACCGACACAGATAGTTTAATGTACTTAGTTGAAACAAAAGATGTTTACGAAGATATTAAGAAAAATATTTTTAATTTTGATACAAGCAACTATCCGCCATTAAATATATTTGATATCCCAAAACTGAATGAGAAAGTACCCGGTCTTTTTAAGGATGAATTAGGAGGTGACATCATAAAAGAATTCATTGGTTTAAGGGCCAAACTTTACTATATCCATAGTATAAAGTGTGACATAAAGAAAGCGAAAGGTATTTCAAAAGCTATAAGTAAACGTTTAAGTTTGAATAGGTATAGAGATGCTTTGAAAGAGGATAAAGATTTAAGGTGTAAAATGAATATAATACGATCTATAAAGCATGTGTTATATACGCAGCAAATAGATAAAATTGTTTTGAACAGGAATGATGACAAACGTCAAATTTTGACTGATCAAATAGAAACCTTGCCTTGGGGTCATACAAAGACTATTTTTTAGAATGATTATGAGTACTATTTGTTTCTGAAACCTATTATTAAATTTATCAAAAGGAATATTTACTTACACTTGTTTTAATTAATTAAATTAGGCATATTCTCACTTGTCTGATGAACTAAATAAAATTCTTATTATTCATATTTTTAGATTTACTAATAGGAATAATACTATAATAATGTAATAATTATTGTACTAGTAATAATTATTTTGATAGTAAATTATTTATTTGCAATAATACATATATTTTTTACACTTATATAGATTTTTTATTTTTTCACAATTGAAGCACCTATAAATACTCTGGATTAATTGATTATGAATCAAATGGCATAATGAAGTTAATTAAACAACCCCTTTCATTGGATATAAATGCTATAGATGTGTGTGAGAACAAATCACGTGTAAAACATAGTGAACTTCTACCCAATTCTATCCGCTGTATAATTTGCGGTCCATCGAATTGTGGCAAAACAAATGTTATGCTAAGTTTGCTGTTGCATTCTAATGGACTGAAGTTTAAAAACATATATTTGTATTCAAGAACCGCTTTTCAACCTAAATACACATTTCTGGCTGCTGTGTTAAAAAAGATTCCAGAAGTAAAGTTGTTCATATTTGATGGTAGTAACATTATTCATCCAAATGAAGCTTTACTGAACTCTATAATTATTTTCGATGACGTAGTCTGTGAAAACCAAGCGAACATACGTAACTACTTCGCGATGGGAAGACATAAGCAATTAGATTGTTTTTATTTAACACAGACTTATTCCAAAATTCCCAAACAGTTATTGCGTGACAATGCGAATTTACTGATTTTGTTTAAGCAAGATGATGTCAATCTAAAACATGTATTTGAAGAACATGTTAATACAGACATATCTTGGCATAAATTTAAAGAAATATGTACAACCGTGTGGAAGAAACCCCATAGCTTCTTAGTCATTAATAAAGACTGTGAAATGAATAAAGGAAGATATAGGAAAGCTTTTGACACTTTTATAATGTTAAGTTGATGTCTTTATATAAATATGAGAAAACATACAAAGAAATTCATTTGTACACATCATTGTCTTAACTAACATACAGGAGTTTGGGATAATGGAGCAAAATATTAAAAAACAATTATTACATTCAGTTGATGCTATAAAAAATAAATTAAAACATATGCGTGACGTCGATGACAATGCTAATTTAACCCTTAACAAAATATTGAAACCAGTAACAGAACCATTGAAAATATTAGTTGATAATCGCAAACCTATTAACAATGATGAGAAAGTAAGTACAGAAAAAAATGAATCTCTCGGTAATTTAAATGAGCTTATACTAAAAGAACATTTTACTGGAAAAAATAATGAATTTATGAATGAAAAATATAATAATAATGAAAAATATATTAATAATGGTGAAAATATTGTCAGTTTTGACAAATCAAAAAATACCGATCTAGACATGTCATTAGAAAAAGACGATATTATCGATATTTATGACAATATGGATATTCCTTTTGGAATACGAAAGGAACATGATAAGAACATAATGATTGGAAATTCTGAGGTACAGTTTACTAAAAATGAAAACTCTATAACGGGAGATAAAACTATTATAGCAAACATTGGTGGGCGATCATATGAATTAACTCCAGGCTTAAAAGAACTATTATTACGAAAGAAACCTGATTTGTCACTGATACGAGATAAAGATAAACTTGTATACAAAGATATATTGTATCACACGAATGCGCATAAAAGGGATTATCATACTCATGGACAAATTAAAGGAGATAAAGGTGTAAAGTATCGAGAAATAATAAAACCATTATTTTTTGATTCTAAAAGTAACCCAAAACTAGGCGGTGAACTATCAACATTAAAAAAAAAATTTAAACCAAATACAGATCTTATTTATTGGGATGATCCCAATGAATTGGTTGATAGATTAAAATTGCTTATAGCTTCAAAGAATGCTGGCAATACTAGCCATGATAATGAGATAATATCAATAATAGAAGAACTCAGAGAAGCTGGTATCATTAAAGAATAAAAATAATCGTACATATCACAGTTGTTTAGTTTAAAGTGAACACTTCAACATGAACGTTGATAAGTTTGGGCATTACTTGAATAAAAAATCAAAATTTCATGATACTGGAGTTATTAATAACTGTGCTCTTAGGGTATTAAGTAATGGAAATTTAGATGCCGAAAATAAAAGAATAACAAATCTAAATATCCCCTTAAATGCTGCTGATAGTGTTACGAAAGAATACGTTGATAACTTAACCATTGACTGCAATAAAAAAATTACAGCTATAAATGACTTAGTCACAACGGTATTATGCAGATTAACTAATCTGGAAAATCTGA